>PISX010020451.1:0-35757 GCA_004024625.1 Mellivora capensis | reverse complement strand
GTATTATGCCTCCATCAGAAAGGATGAATACCCGACTTTTGTAGCAACATGGACAGGACTGGAAGAGATTATGCTGAGTGAAATAAGTCAAGCAGAGAGAGTCAATTATCATATGGTTTCACTTATTTGCGGAGCATAACAAATAACACGGAGGACATGGGGAGATGGAGAGGAGAAGGGTGTTGAGGGAAATTGGGGGAGAGATGAACCATGAGAGACTATGGTCTCTGAAAAATAACCTGGGGGTTTTGAAGGGGCGGGGGAGGGAGGTTGGGGGAGCCTGGTGGTGGGTATATTGGAGGGCACGCATTGCATGGAGCACTGGCTGTGGTGTAAAACTATGAATTCTGTTACGCTGAAAAGAAATTAAAAAAAAATAAAAAAAAATAAAAAGAAAAGTGAGGGTGTAAAAAAAAATAAAAAGAAAATAAATAAATAAAATAAATAAAAAGAAAATAAATAAATAAATAAAAAGAAAAATAAATAAATAAAATAAATAAAATTTAAAAAAGAAAATAAATAAAAATAATAAATAAATAAAATAAAAAACTAAATAAATAAATAAAAATTAAAATAAAACAAGCAAACAAATAAATAATAAATAAAATAAATAAATAATGAATAATAAATAAATAAATAAAATAAAATAAATAAAAATGAAAAAACATTAAAAATATTTTTTATGATATGGAAGTTTGATGATCCCGATTGGTTAACAGTATTTTGTTTCTTAATTATTCATTAATTTTGTCTTGTGTAGAGGCCTATTTTGGGCAAGTGAAGTAAAGAGAAGTAAACTTAACATTTATGGAATACTTAATATAGCTGTATGACTAAGATACATCAATTACTAGTTACAATTTCATAAATAAATAAACTAAGGCTCAAGACCTTAAGTATCTTGTCCAAGATCAACCTATGAGTGGTTGAACATTTGTATAAATTTTGGAAATAAAAATCCAACATCCATATTCTCTGTACTAAACTATGTTGTTTCTGTGATTAATTCTTTTTTAGAGATTTTCATAAAATTATTTCCACTACATTATGATACATTTCATAGTTTAAGCTTTTCACATCAGGTATTAAGTATCCTAAGTCAATGTTCCTCGATTTACCTGTGTTGAAGTTTAAACTTTTTACTTTTTTTTCTTTTTAAAAATATTTATTTATTTAAGTATTCTCTATACTCAGTGTGGAACTTGAACTCACAAATCCAAGATCAAGAGTTGCATCTTGATTAAAAGTGCCTGAGCCATCCAGGCACTCCTAAGCCTTTTTCTTTAATAGACTAATACTTTTGTAAAATGCAAAATGAGAAACTTGGGCATCACTGAAATGTCAAATTTCTAGAGAAATTTCTAATAATTTAGAAATTTATTTCTAAATAAACCTACACAAACTTTATTCCCAATATGATATGGACAGGTAACGTACAGTTCATGGACCTGTGCTACTCTGTGGACCACAATTTCCACTGCTTCACGGAGTCCAACTATGAATAAGTCATCCTTCCTTCAAAAAGCTCATCGTTGAGTTGGTGAGTTAGGACTGTACTCAGTTCATTTAAAACAAGGGACAGTAAAAAGTGCTAGTAATAATAAAGCAAGACTTTGTAGATGTTGTAAACATTTAAGTAATATTAAAGATGAATATATTCCCTGGGTGGGGGGCTGGGATGGAAGAGAAGAAGGGTCTGTCTTCCAGATAAAGGCTTATGGACTTGGAAGGGATTGCAACAGTGATTAGTTCTATGTGACTGCGGCCAGATTGTATTAGTTTTGAACCCCAAATCAAAAGGTCTGACTCATGTTGACTATGTTATATCTCATGAGTGAGTAATCATGGCATCAACCCTGAGAGGAAGCACAGGGTATCAAATGCACAGACGACCTGGTGGTAGAGAGTATCTCCACATGACAGCTCTAATTCTTCTGGGTAATCACAATTGAGAGGCTATGAGCATATCAGGTCAGTCCCAATGCTATAGTAGAAACAGGCTTTCATATTTTTGACCTCTTTCCCAATCTATTAACATAATTAGTATAATTGACATTTTCTTCTATTGTCCTTCTTCAGGGAGCCGTGCCAACAAAGCCAATGGATAGAATGAATCACTCCATGGTGTCAGAGTTTGTGTTCCTGGGACTCACCAACTCCTGGGAGATCCAACTTCTCCTCTTTGTGTTCTCCTCCACGTTTTATGTGGCAAGCATGATGGGAAACTCCCTCATCATGCTCACTGTGACTTGTGAACCTCACTTGCACTCCCCCATGTACTTTCTGTTGGCCAACCTCTCCTTCATTGACCTGGGAGTTTCTTCAGTCACTTCTCCCAAGATGATTTATGATCTTTTCAGAAAGCATAAAGTCATCTCCTTTGGTGGCTGCATCGCTCAAATCTTCTTTATCCACGTCATTGGTGGTGTGGAGATGGTTCTGCTCATTGCCATGGCCTTTGACAGATATGTTGCCATATGTAAGCCTCTCCACTATCTGACCATCATGAGCCCAAGAATGTGCATCTTCTTTTTAGTGGCTGCCTGGATGACTGGCCTCATCCACTCTGTGGTGCAATTAGCTTTTGTGGCAAACTTGCCCTTCTGTGGTCCTAACGTATTGGACAGTTTTTACTGTGACCTGCCTCGGTTCATCAAACTTGCCTGCACAGACACCTACCGACTAGAGTTTATGGTCACAGCCAATAGTGGCTTCATTTCTGTTGGCTCCTTCTTCATACTGATCATTTCCTATATCATCATCATTCTCACTGTTCAGAAACACTCTTCAGCTGGTGCATCCAAGGCTCTGTCCACACTCTCAGCTCACATCACTGTGGTATTCTTGTTCTTTGGTCCTTTGATTTTTTTTTATATGTGGCCATCTCCCACCATCCACCTGGATAAGTTTCTGGCCATCTTTGATGCTGTTCTCACTCCCTTCTTGAATCCAGTCATCTATACATTCAGGAATCAAGAAATGAAGGTGGCAATGAGGAGAGTATGCAGACAGCTAGTGAATTACAGGAAGATCTCTTAAGTGATGCCAGTATTGTGAAGAGCCCTTGTTGATTTCTGATGTTCATTACTGGTGGTCAGACTCAGAGAAAAGGTCTTGTTTGTCTTACCTTGATTTGATTACACACACTGATACTGAGTCTATTTTATCTTTCACTCAGGGGGGAGGGACATTCAGTTTTGAAAAGAGCTACACAGGAAGTATTTTTTAAACCAATTATTATAGTAATCTCAAGACTAAATTCCTAAGGAACAGTATTTATATGAAGTATACAAATATACTTCATATAAAGGTGGAGAAATATAATATAGAAATATAAGAAGGCATACTTTTTTGAGGCCTTTAGAACATGAAGTATCTCCCTATTTACCTTACTACAGTATGACTTCATCCTAACTTGACTACATCTTCAAACACTATTTCTTTTTTTAAAATATTTATTTATTTATTTATTTGACAGACAGATATCACAAGTAGGCAGAGAGGCAGACAGGGAGAGAGAGAGAGAGGAGGAAGCAGGCTCCCTGACAAGCAGAGAGCCTGATGCGGGGCTCTCTCCCAGGACCGTGGGAACATGACCTGAGCTGAAGGCAGAGGCTTTAACCCACTGAGCCACCCAGGAACCCCGCAAACACTATTTCTAATCATAGTCACATTCACAGGTATTGGGGATTATGATTTCAACTCATATATTTGGTAGACACAATACAACCCACAACAGTGGTGAGGGTACTATAGGCTCTTAGAATGAGAATGGTTATAGTATAGCTACCATTAATCAGAGTAAAATATGTTTAAAATAAATGGAAGACCTCAACTCTTTCATAGACAATAACTATATTTTTAAAAAATAATAGAGCATATAAAGTCAGCATAAGACACAAAAAGTTATATTTGGGAGTTAAAGAATCTGCTAACTTGGATGATTACACATAAGGTAAAGAATAACAATTACTGCCTTTAGTCAAGAGTAGAATGGATATACCAAGGTAATTTGTTGGATAATTGTAAATGAGAAGAAACAGAATTCTGGTCTTGCTTCAATATAGTATTTGGTCATAAAGCATTTCTGTTTTTAAAAATAAAGCTATTGGGATGCGTAGGTGGCTCAGTCGGTTAAGCTTCTGTCTTCAGTCCAGTCATGATACCAGGGTCCTGGGATGAAGTCCCTTACCTGGCTCCCTGCTCTGCAGGGAGCCTGCTTCTCCTTCTGCTCCTCCTCCTGCTCATTCGCTCTCTCTCTTTCTCACTGTCTCTAATAAATTAAAAATATCTTTAAAAAATAAGGGAATTAAAGTTGGGCTTTTCAAACTGCCAAAATTTTAACATATATCATAGTTTATTTTCAGTGTCATTATTTACAAGATATATATATATATATCTATCTATATATAGATAGATATATATATATACATGAGAGCAATGCAAGTAGAATTTACTTCTTGAATCTTCTACAGTTTTCTATCTACATTGGAGTTTGTCTTCATCTTTAAAGATATATGATAATGATAAAGATATAATGATAATGATAAAGACATTTTATCTTAGAATAAATCTGTCTATATCCCATTGAATAAACAAAAGCAGATCCTATTATCTTGCAATTACTCTCATACAGTCTTAATTATTCATTTTATGACATTAACCAAAGTTACTTAACTTTTGTTTTGGAGACAGTACTCTATTAAAAAAACAAACAAACCCAGAGCCTGACAGCAGTAGTTTAAGTGGGAAAAACTTGTCTTAATCAGGAATTATTACAATAGGGGAAAAGGGACCTCAGTATAGAACCGAGCTTCATATCCAATATAATAGAACAAGTGTGGATTTATAGCCAAAGAGCAGATAGGAAGTGGTTGCTGGATAGAAATTACTAAGGGGAGAATCCTTGCTAAACTGACCTAATAGGATTCTTGCTGAAGGGAGGCCAGAGTGATCAGATTGAGAGTAGGTGTTTAAGAATCAGATATCAAAGGCAAGGGTTTTTTTTTCTCTAAACTGACTTAGTAGGATTCTAGTTACAATTGATCTTTGTAAGCCCAGCAAGGATGGGGCTAGTGGAGAAGAGCACTCAGAGGAGCCTGACTAAAATTTAGTCAAGAATGGGGTGCCTGGGGAGACAAGATGGTGGGGAAGTAGGAGGAGGCTCCTCTTCAACCTGTCCCCTAAAGTGAGCTGATTATGTACCAAGGAACTCCGATCACCCATGAAATCAGCCTGAGATCAGAATTATACACATCTGGATCTCTACGGGGGCAGAAGATGCCAGTGGGCAGGTAAAGTGGAGTGGGAACATTGGACTAATATCAGAAGATAAACAAAAGGGGGAGGGAGCCACCAGAGGCGACCCATTGGAAAGTAATACCCCAATACGAGAGTGCCCTGCGTCTGGGGACCAGCATTAACTTGGAGTCTGGTTGAAAGCACTCAAAAAGAGCAAAGGATCACTGGGGGAAATTGAGGGAATCGGGTTGGTTAGGGACAGGGGCTAAGTCCCCAGACTCAGGACAGCCAACCGGGCGCTGAGCCAGAGAGAGGACGGTGGAGAAACCAGGTCTTGGTCCCTGAGCAGCCAGAGCACCTGAGAATGCTTGGGGTCCCATTAGAGGCTGGGAGCATCACCAGCCAGCAGAAACACAGCCTTTTTGCACTCTTCCATGTGAGTGCCGTGCCATGCTATCAGAGCCTGAGATGTGCGCGCCCCACTCCCTCCCCTGAGAGAGGTGCACACAGGCACCAGCCTGGCACTCTCAGACCCGGAAAGACCAGGCACTCCCAGCCCGGACCAGAGGGAAAATCTCAGTGTGCGATCACTGCTTGGAACCTCTCTGGTGGTCCAGAGCTGCCCAGACAGCTGCTACTGTCATGGTTTTGGGTACAAGCAGGAGATCCTGTGTCCCCAGGGACCGCAACTCAGAACTTGCTCTGCCAGTGGCCAAGGGGGAACTCATGTGCTCTGCAGCACCCAGAGGGGAGCAGACTGAGGCTTCTCTCTGAGAGGGAGGTCTGGGTGCAGTTTGCTTTCCTCTAAACCTCCAAAACCATCAAGAGTTGCCAAGGGGAGAGAAAAAAATGAACAAAGAAAAACCTCCAGAGAACAAAAGCCTGAAAAACCAGTTCCCTCCGATCCCACCCCCTTGAGGGGGGCGGGAGTACTTAACTCAGGGAACACTGCCTGAAAACCCACGTGGCAGGCCCCTCCCCCAGAAAACCAACCACGAAAAAAAAAAAAAAACAACAAAAGAAAAATGACCACTACTTCATAGATACAACTTTTATTTTTAATTCGTTCCCACTATCCTGGTTCATTCTTTTTTTATACATAGACAATTTTTTTAACCTCTTTACCATCACAGTAAGATGTCCAGTACATCAAATTTCATAATAACCTTTTAATATGAACTTTTTATTACATATACCGTGTTTTTCTTTTGATTTTCTATTTTGTAATTTCTTTTACATTTTAGCTTAGTTTAGTTTAGTTTATTCCTTTTTTGTATTTTTATTTTTTAATATTCATATAAACTTCAAGGTAATTCCCTTTCCCCAATCAATGCTACCCCTATAGGTAAACCAATTTTTAATCCCCCTTTATCTTAGGAAAGTTGAGTCCTTTAACAAAGATATCAAGATACATCCAGGAAGAATCAAAATAAACTTCCTCACCCACACTGAGAATTTATAACCACTCTCTCATCTTTTTCTCCCACAAGTGTTTCGGTGAATTTGTGTTTGTCCTGATAGTATATAAATCTTATACTTGGAGTTCTTTTTCATGAGGTTCTTTTCTTTTTTTTGCATATATATATATATATATATATATACATATATATATATATGTATGTATATTTTTTCTTTCTTTTGTCATATACTTTTATCAGTCTTTT
Source organism: Mellivora capensis (assembly GCA_004024625.1). Lineage (NCBI taxonomy): Eukaryota > Metazoa > Chordata > Mammalia > Carnivora > Mustelidae > Mellivora > Mellivora capensis. The sequence goes on along the minus strand of PISX010020451.1, from coordinate 28,852 downwards.
TGTTTGTCTGTTTTTGTTTGTATACTTCATAAATCTTACCTTGGGGCCCATTTGGGCTGAGCCTTCTCTTTTATTGTCCTTTTTTTCCCCTGTCTCTATCTCTCTCTTTCTCTTTTTTTTTCTTTTTTCTTTCATTTGGGTGGGGACTCCTGATTGCTCAGAATCATTCCAGGGTGCACCTTGACTGCACCACAGTCGATACACCCAGCTACATCTATTCAGCCATCTCTCACCAAAATGACTAGGAGGAGGAATACCCAACAGAAGAAAAATTCAGAGGAAGGGCCTTCTGCAACAGAGCCAATGGCTACTAACATAGACAATATGTTGGAAAGGGAATTCAGGCTAACAATTATCCAGGCAATAGCTAGGTTGGAAAAAGCCATGGATGACCAAATGGAATTGATTAGGGCAGAACTGAAAGCCACCAGGGATGATGTTCACAATGTTAGGACAGAACTGAAAGCCACCAGGGATGATGTTCACAATATTCTCAATGAGTTCCAATCTAATCTAAATTCTCTAAAAGCTAGAGTAACTGAGACAGAAGATAGAATTAGTGATCTGGAGGACAAACAGATAGAGAGAAAGGATCAGGAGGAAGCCTGGAACAAACAGCTTAGAAGCCACAAAAACAGAATCAGGGAAATAAGTGATGCCACAAAACGTTCCAATGTCAGAATTATTGGAATCCCTGAAGGGGAGGAGAAAGAAAGAAGTCTAGAAGATATTGCGGAACATGTTAGACCAAGAAAATTTTCCCAATCTCTTGAATGGAACCAGTGGTCATGTACTAGAGGCAGAATGGTTTCTCCCCAAGATTATAGATTCTTGAAAGACCTCGAGACACCTAATAGCAAGAATGAAGAATTATAATTTTAGGCAAGCCCTCTTGAAGGCAGCTAGGACAAAGAAGCTCCTTACATACACAGGAAAGCCCATCAGAATAACGTCAGACCTGTCCACAGCAACCTGGCAAGCCAGAAAGGGCTGACAAGATATATTCAGGGCACTAAATGAGAAGAACATGCAGCCAAGAATACTTTATCCAGCAAGACTGACATTCCAAATGGATGGAGAGATAAAGAGTTTCCAAGACTGTCAAGGCTTAAAAGAGTATGCAACCACCAAGCCGACACTGCAAGAAATATTAAGGGGGGTTCTATAAAAGAGGAAAAATCCCAAGAATATCATTGAACAGAAATATAGAGACAATCTACAGAAAGAAAGACTTCAAAGGTAACATGATGTCAATAAAAACGTATCTATCAATAATCACTCTCAATGTGAATGGCCTAAATGCACCCATAAAATGACACAGGGTTGCAGATTGGATAAAACGACAGGACCCATCCATATGTTGTCTACAAGATACCCATTTTGGACCTAAGGATACACCCAGACTGAAAGTGAAGGGATGGAGAAACATCTTTCATGCCAACGGGCCTCAAAAGAAGGACGGGGTAGCGATTCTCATATCAGATAAATTAGATTTTAAACTAAAGACTGTAGTCAGAGATACAGAAGGACACTACATCATTCTTAAATGGACTATCCACCAAGAAGATCTAACAATTGTAAATATTTCTGCCCCCAATATGGGAGCAGCCAACTACATAAGAAAACTATTAATCGAGTTAAAGAGTCATATCGATATGAATACATTTATAGTAGGAGACCTCAACACGCCTCTCTCAGTAATAGACAGATCATCCAAGCAGAAAATCAATAAAGAAACAAAAGCATTGAATTAAACATTGGACCAGATGAACCTCATAGATATATACAGAACATTCCACCCTAAAACAACAGAATACTCATTCTTCTCAAGTGCACATGGAATCTTCTACAGAATAGACCACATACTGGGTCACAAATCAGGACTCAACCAATACCAAAAGACGGAGATTATTCCCTGCATATTCTCAGATCACAATGCTTTGAAACTGGAGCTCATCAAAAGGAAAAGTTTGGAAGGAACTCAAACACCTGGAAACTAAAGACCACCTTGATTAAGAATGCTTGGATCAACCAGGAGATCAAAGAAGAGCTTAAACAATTCATGGAAACCAATGAGAATGAAAACACTTGTGTCCAAAACCTATGGGATACAGCAAAGGCGGTCCTAAGGGGGAAATACATGGCCATCCAAGCCTCCCTCAAAAAAATTGAAAAATCCAGAATACAACAGCTCTCTCTACACTGTAAAAAACTGGAGAATCAACAACTAATCAAACCAACTCCACACATAAGAAGGGAAATAATGAAGATTAGAGCAGAATCAATGAGGTAGAAAATAAAGATACAGTAAACATATCAATGAAACTAGAAGCTGGTTGTTTGAGAGAAGCAATAAGATCGATAAACCATTGGCTACACTAATCCAAAAGAAAAGAGAGAAAGCTCAAATTAATAAAATTATGAATGAAAAGGGAGAGATCACAACTAACACCAAGCAAGTAGAAACAATCATCAGAAGCTCTTATCAACAGTTATATGCCAATAAGTTAAGCAACCTAGATGAAATGAATGCATTCCTGGAAAAATATAAACTTCTAAAATTGAACCAGGAATAAAGTGACAACCTGAATGGACTGATATTTAGTAATGAGATTGAAGCAGTGATCAAAATCCTCCCAAAAAACAAGAGCCCAGGACCTGACAGGTTACCTGGAGAATTCTACCAAACTTTCAAAGAAGAAATAACACCTGTTCTCCTGAAGCTGTTTCAAAAAATTGAAGCAGAAGAAAAACTTCCAGACTCTTTTTATGAAGCCAACATTACCCTGATCCCCTAACCTGGCAAAGACCACACCAAAAAGGAGAATTTCAGACCAATATCACTGATGGATATGGACGCTAAGATTCTCAACAAGATCCTAGCAAACAGGATCCAACAGCCCATTAAAAAGATTATCCACCATGACCAGGTGGGATTCATCCCTGGGTTACAAGGCTGGTTCAACATTTGCAAATCAATCAATGTGATAGAACAAATCAGTAAGAGAAGAGAGAAGAACCACATGGTCCTCTCAATTGATGCAGAAAAAGTATTTGACAAAATCCAGAATCTGTTCCTGATTAAAACGTACAGGGATAGAGGGAACATTCCTGAACTTCATAAAATCTATCTATGAAAGACCCATGGCAAACATCATCCTCAATGGGAAGAAGCTCACAGCCTTCCCGTTGAGATCAGGAACACGACAAACATGCCCACTCTCACCACTCTTGTTCAACATAGTATTAGAAGTCCTAGAAACAGCAATCAGACAACAAAGAGAAATAAAATGTATCCAAATTGGCAAGAAAGAAGTCAAACTCTCTCTCTTCGCAGATGACATGATACTTTATATGGAAAACCCAAAAGACTCCACCCGCAAACTACTAGAACTCATACAGCAATTCAGTAATGTGGCAGGATACAAAGTCAATGTACAGAAGTCAGTGGCTTTCTTATACACTAACAATGAAAATACAGAAAGGGAAATTAGAGAATCGATTCCATTTACTATAGCACCAAGAACCATAAGGTACCTGGGAATAAACCTAACCAAAGAGGTAAAGGATCTGTACTAGACGAACTACAGAACACTCATGAAAGAAATTAAAGAAGACACAAAAATATGGAAGACCATTCCATGTTCTTCGATCGGAAGAATAAACATTGTTAAAATGTCTATACTGCATAGAGCAATCTATACTTTTAATGCCATTCCCATCAAAATTCCACCAGTATTTTTCAAGAGCTAGAGCAAATAATCCTAAAATTTGTATGGAATCAGAAGAGGCCCCAAATCGCTAAGGAAATGTTGAAAAACAAAAATAAAACTGGGGGCATTACGTTATCTGATTTCAAGCTTTACTACAAAGCTGTGATCACCAAGACAGCATGGTACTGGCATAAAAATAGACACATAGACCAGTGGAACAGAGTAGAGAGCCCAGATATGGACCCTCAACTCTATGGTCAAATAATCTTTGACAAAGCAGGAAAAAATATACAATGGAAAAAAGACAGTTTATTCAATAAATGGTGCTGGAAAAATTGGACAGCTATATGTAGAAGAATGAAACTCGACCATCGTCTTACACCATACACAAAGATAAACTTGAAATGGTGTTTATCCACTTGAGACAGGAATCCATCAGAATCCTAGAGGAGAACATAGGCAGTAACCTCTTTGATATCAGCCACAGCAACTTCTTTCAAGATATGTCTCCAAAGGCAAAGGAAACAAAAGCAATAATGAACTTTTGGGACTTCATCGATATCAAAAGCTTCTGTGCAGCAATGGAAATGGGAGAGGATATTTGCAAATGACAGTACAGACAAAAGGTTGATATCCAGGATCTATAAAGAACTTCTCAAACTCAACACATACAAAACAGATAATCATATCAAAAAATGGGCAGAAGACATGAACAGACACTTCTCCAATGAAGACATACAAATGGCTATCAGACACATGAAAAAATGTTCATCATCACTAGCCATCAGGGAGATTCAAAGTAAAACCACATTGAGATACCACCTTACACCAGTTAGAATGGCCAAAATTAGCAAGACAGGAAACTACGTGTGTTGGAGAGGATGTGGAGAAAGGGGAACCCTCTTACAGTGTTGGTGGGAATGCAAGTTGGTGCTTCCACTCTGAAACAGTGTGGAGAATTCTCAAGAAATTAAAAATAGAGCTCCCTATGACCCTGCAATTGCACTACTGGGCATTTACCCCAAAGATACAGATGTGGTGAAAAGAAGGGCCATCTGTACCCCAATGTTTATAGCTGCAATGGCCACGGTCGCCAAACTGTGGAAAGAACCAAGATGCCCTTCAGCGGATGAACGGATGAATACCCTACTTTTGTAGCAACATGGATGGGACTGGAAGAGATTATGTTGAGTGAAATAAGTCAAGCAGGGAGAGTCAATTAGCATACGGTTTCTCTTATTTGTGGAGCATAACAAATAAATGGAGGACATGGGGAGATGGAGAGGAGAAGGGAGTTGAGGGAAATTGGAAGGGGAGGTGAACCATGAGAGACTATGGGCTCTGAAAAACATCCTGAGGGGCTCAAGGGGTGGGGGGTGGGAGGTTAGGGGAGCCTGGTGGTTGGCATTAGGAAAGGCACATATTGCATGGAGCACTGGGTGTGATGCAAGAATAATGAATACTATTACGCTGAAAAGAAAAAAGAAAGAATGGGGTGCCTGGATGGCTCAGTGGGTTAATCTCTGCCTTTGGCTCAGGTCATGATCTCAGGGTTGGGATCAAGCCCCGCATTGGGTTCTCTGCTCAGCAGGGAGCCTGCTTCCCCCTCTTTGCCTGCCTCTCTGCCTACCTGTGATCTCTCTCTCTCAAATAAAAAAAAATAAAAAATCTAAAACAAAAAATTTTGGTCAAGAAGATGGATATGTTCAGGCTGTCCAGGTCACCTCTGCCAGCTGGCCTTATCCTCAGATCTCAGGTTGGTTTATGGATGCCTGCAGTGGCCTTAGTGACCCTATCTGGTTTCCTGCCTGGACAGAATAGATATGAGGAGCTTGATGAAATCAAGACTCAGCTAACACTCAAGCAGCTTCTTTTGCTTTCCCACCTCTATAGGATGCTGGATTCTGTCTTCCTAGAAAAATCTCGAGTAAACCAGCTGAGCCACTGCAAAATGGAGGAACGGATTTATTGAAACAAAACTGTAGATTCTTTTTGTCCATTCGAAGAGACAGAATATGTAATTATTTTAACAGAGGAGGTCAAGTCAGATGGCTAAAAACTCCAGTATGATTACTGATTGGTATTTGGCCTGATTGCACTTTTGGGGGGCAATGTTAATTTTTTAAAAAGATTTTATTTATTTGACAGAGGTCACATGCAGGCAGAGAGACAGGCAGAGAGAGAAGGGGAAGCAGGCTCCCCGCTGAGCAGACAGCCCGAATGGGGCTAGATCCCAGGACCCTGGGATCATGACCGGAGCCAAAGGCAGAGGCTTTAACCCACTGAGCCACCTAGGCACTCCCAGTGTTAATTTAATAAGTATTACATTTCACTTCTTAAAAGTTTATTTCCTTTACTTGTTTGGACACAGCTGTGGGACATTCTGAGGTGATGTCCATTTGGTATATATTGCTTTATGCTGTTGGTGGGTCTCCTGGCTTCTCAAACCCTGGCTTGTGGGTTTGACTCTATCCATTTGGAATGGTTTTGGAGTCCCAAATTCCTTGCTCCTGATGGTTTGTCCCTGACAGCAGATAAAGCCTCACATTGCCTTCAATTCTGTCCCTTTATTTCTTTTGAAGGACCTATTTTTTTTGTTTAGTATTTTATTTTATTTTTCCATTTTATTTTATTTCTTTTCAGTGTTCCAAAATTCATTGTTTATGCACCACACCCAGAGCTCAATGCAATTCATGCCCTCCATAATAACCACCACCAGGCTCACCCATCCCCCTAACCCCTACCCTCCAAAACCCTCAGTTTATTTCTTAGAGTCCACAATCTCTCATGGTTTGTCTCCCCGTCCGATTTCCCCATCTCACTTCTCTCCATATCCCCATATCCTCCTATTATTCCTTATGCTCCATAAGTAAGTGAAACCATATGATACTTGACTCTCTCTGCTTGACCAATTTCACTCAGCATAATCTCTTCCAGCCCTGTCCACGTTGACATAAAAGTTGGGTATTCATCCTTTCTGATGGAGGCATAATACTCCATTGTATATACAGACCATATCTACTTTATGCACTTGTGAAGGACCTAGTTTTCATGGTACTTGTCCTGATTTATTTCATAGTGTTCAAACCTGTATTTTTGTATATAGAGGGAAATAATTTTGTCAACACTAATCACTAATAAATGTTGTATTATATTGTCATGAAGGAGTTCTTGTTTAACAAATGGGCACATAAAAGTGAAAACACAAAGAAAACGGATCTGTTAACTTAAAAGTGGGTAATTAAGAATTGCTTCTCATATAGTATTATGTTAATAGAAAGGCTCAGGAATGTTCAAAATATAATCCCTTGTTGCCACAAACATTGTAATTACACCTTCTTAATGTTAAACATTATTATTATTTTTAAAAATTTTTTTTATTTAAGTTCAATTTAGTTAAAATACAGTGTATTATTAGTTTCAGGGGTAGAATTTAGTGATTCATCAGTTGCATATAACACCCAGTGCTCATTACATCAAGTGCCCTCCTTTAATGCCCGTCACCCAATTATCCCATTGCCTAACCCACCTCCCCTCCAGCGACCCTCCTATTTTGTTTGTTTCCTATAGTTACGAGTCTCGTATTCTTGGAATAGTAAAAATGAACAAATTTATTAACATGATCCAAAGATACACCCTATAAAGGTATGAGTAAAATGTTAGACACACACACACACGTGCACACACATGCAATGTTTCAATACTCAATCTCATTTAAAAATTATCCAGTGAATATCTACTAATTACCTTGTTAACAGTAGGCCAAAATCTTAAAACAACTCAGGATCTTAGAAAGTATATTTCAGTACACTCACTATAAAAATTATAATTCCAAATGACTGAACACCTAATTTTACATTTTCCATAATTTTAAATGCTTCCTTTATATTCCATTCTGATAAAATCACAAACAGACCTATAGCTATTTTATAAGACATGTTATCAAACCAGTCTGTGCTCATTTTTATTTTGATTATTTGTATTTAAATTCGCACATAAAAATGTTCTGAGCCATAGAAAAATGTTCTGAGCTATAATTTTTATGAGATTTTTTTCTTTCTGAAAAACATCACATATATAAAACAGTAGAAATCTGGCTTTATTTTTTTGGAATTTGGGGAATAGTAGCATTTTAAGTCAGCACTTATTAGTTTCCACAAAGCAATACTAACAGAACTATGTTATGAGGGTTTATATTTATTAATATATCCTGAAAGTAGGAAAATATTTCACATTCATAAAATGAGAGGAAAATGTTCCTCAATTACATAAACATAAAACTACTAGATCAGTTCTAGAACTTAAGCCACTGATCAACACTTGGGTTTACCAAAAAATTAAAAGGGTAGATTGATTGATATACAAAACCTCACACTAGATCTCTTATGAAACTTTTGTTCTGTTTCCAATGGAAACAAGACAAATTCTACATGCAATGGAAATAAGACAAAGAGATTGAAAAAATGGAGACAAACAGATTTTTAAAAAGTCACCTAACAATCAAATTTTATCTTTCATCTCTCATCTGGTAGAGAATAGGTCCTTACCATCCTAAAACAGATTACCAAACAATCAGATCATGAAACCAGTTTCATACTCTCTGTTGCAACCAATAAGAAATAATCTATCAGTCCTGTGAAGACCTGGATTGGAATCAAACTTGGCTGAGAACCAAAAACAAATGAAAAACTACCAAAGCCAAAAAAAAAAAAAAAAGAAATTTCAGAGTGTCAGTGAAGGTAATGTTTTACTGCTGGATGGGATTCATTGTGCGAACCAAGAAGAGACATGCTTGGCTTAAACATTCTGTGAGGAGCATTCCTTGGGAAGCAGTTTATTGTCTCCAGAAAGTGAGTCTACTTGGATATATTGGTGGGACCTTCAGAGCAGTCAAAGAACAATTTTCAAAAAGTTAGAAATATAGCTCATTTAAAGTGAACATGTGTTAATTATTTATGTAACTTACTAATGAGGGAACTAACAGGGTGGTAAACTGGTTCCAATCAGGTTTTGATAGAATCTTTCTTTTTTTTTTTTTTTTAAAGATTTTATTTATTTATTCGTCAGAGAGAGAGAGAGAGAGAGAGAGAGAGAGAGAGTGAGCACAGGCAGAAGAAGCAGAGGGAGAAGCAGGCTCCCTGCCGAGCAAGGACCCCGATGTGGGACTCGATCGCAGGGAGCTGGGATCATGACCTGAGCCGAAGGCAGCCGCTTAACCAACTGAGCCACCCAGGCGTCCCTAGAATCTATTTCTAAGACAGACTGGATCCCACTGTAAATGATCCTTAAGATCTTGATTTCATCAATTCCATGATTCTGACTATATGCCAGTGTTTTAGAAATGAGCTGAGGCACACTGACCCCTTCAGATCTTTTAAGAGACAAACCTGAGGGAAAAAAAAGCTACAATCAGATTACCTCTTATTTACAAAACATTTTAAAATTAGATTTTCCTCATTTACCCCATTTTAATATGGCATTTTCTTCTGATGGGACCCTAACTGATACAAGCATTTGATATGTAAGATAGAAAAACAGTTTCTATTTTAAGATATTTTAAAAGTTTAAAATAAAGAAACAGTATGAATAATGCTGAACTTCACTATTAATTAGGAAAATTCAAATTAAATAAATTCTCTAGGCTGAAAACCCATACACAGTGTGGGACAAATATAGAAATTTCCTCAGGTTTGTGGCATAAGGATTCCAGTCTTAAAGTCTAGAAACAAGGTCCAAATGATATGGCAGTTAGAATGTAGGGTTATTGGCTAAGATGTTGGTACATTTTTCCTGGGTTTATAAAGGATTCAGGCTCTATAATGATAACACTCAGGGCTCCTCTGATCTTGTAGTTCCAGTATTTATAGGTCAGGAGTCCACCAACCCAGCAGAAAGGAAGACATCAATAAGCTCGGTTCAATACTAATGTAATTATCCTTTGTCCTAATTGATTACTATCTCATATGACTAATATCTGAATGTATTCTTTCTGTTCATTAATTAAGCAGTTGTGGTCATGGATCTTCCATGTGGTCAAGGGACTATTTAACAATATATATTAAAAATGAGGGGCACCTGGGTGGCTCAGTGGGTTAAGCCTTTGCCTTTGGCCCAGGTCCATGATCTCAGGATCCTGGGATCAAGCCCCGCATGGGGCTCTCTGCTCAGCAAGAATCCTGCTTCTGCCTCTCTCTCTTCTTGCCTCTCTGCCTACTTGTGATCTCTCTCGCTCTCTGTCAAATAAATAAATAAAAATCTTTAAATTAAAAAAAATGAAACTGTGTAAAATATTTCCTAGAAACTCTGCTTCTCATATCCTTTGGAAGCACTCAGACACATGTATAACAACACATGTAAGAATTTCTGTTATTATCTTATAAAAGCAAACTTGGGAAAACCCAGATATTCACTTATGGGAAAATGTTAAACTGTTCTGATGGCTATTCTCCAATTGTCTTTCCATATCTAATTTTCATTGTGTTGACTCTCCTCTGTGCCCTGTAAATGGAACTTTATGGACTAAACTAACCTTCGTTGCTATGCCCTTTGACTTCTGCTTGGGTGTAGCTAAAGGAGACTTTTGTAGATGTTTGGAAGTGACGAAGAGTGAAATCTGGCTATTAAGTCCCTCAGCTTCTTTCCTTCCGAACCTCATGTTGATAAGTACAATATTCCTCCATCAAGCCCTCAGCTTTTCTTGGTGGACTTATTCTATTGCTATAGGTCTTTCTCTCGTTTATGATATTGTTACCTCCCATTGTTTATCAGCTTTAGGGATAGTAATAGCACCCTGTAGTTACAAGTGTTGGATACTTCAACATTCCTTGCTGATCTCCTTTATTATTATCTACACCCTTGTTTGTCATATTTTCCCCATTTACTCCATTGGAACTAGACTTTTTTTTTTCCTGGTGAATCCTTAACACAACTATTTGTGTAAAAAGAAGTCCCAGGAAACAGCCCCTCACAATGGGATTCTGGGAACAGTTGGCACACACAGAGGAGTACCTGTATATCTTCCTTGTCTGGGGCACATTGGACTTTGATCTTATGTGGCACATAACCCCCAGACAAGGAATATATATATTTTTACTAAAATTATCACTTGTTCTTGTACAGAATAAAGTTGAAGTGAAAGGCAAGGCTACAGAACATATACAAACAAATGTCAAAGTCACTTTGTCTCCCAACTCTTTACCCTTTTTGCTGGTGGAACAATACCTTCATTGACATCTGAATGAGTTAGTCTTTCCTTGAATAAAAATATATTTTTGGCCTTACCTCGAATTGTTGTGTTTAGGACCATTATAAGAGTTAGGTCCCAACATATTCTGAAGAGAGAAGTACAAGGACTGTTCTGATACTATACAGTTTTGTACTAAAACAACGTAGGACCTTGCCAGTATTGGCTAAAGTCTGGGGAACATGCATGTGAGTGAATTCTAAGATTATTAGGCTGCAAAAGACAAAATATGAGACTAAATCAGGTAGGGTTTATTTACGCATGTACTCATGTGATATTTATATATTAATGTATTGGCATGATTACCTGGAGTGCTAAAAACAGCCTTCTAGATTTGGTTAATTAAATCCTTTACTCAACAAAGATATTTTCATGTAAATGCCCAGTAGAGGGCATCCATTTTAGAGAAGGCTCTTAATTATGTGCATTAGATACCCATTCACTAAATTTCAGTCACCTTCTGCCCCCAACCACTCAAATGCTTGCTCACTGGGCTGATGGGCAAAGTGGTTATGGTAACAGGGATGGAAACTATGCATGGGCTCACTACCATGGACTTTCTTTCAATAAAGTGGATCTGTCCACTACCATTGCTGAGTCCCAGACTGTCAATGGCTGAAACCAATTTGGCACCATTCGTTGGGGGGATTAGCTAGCTACCTAGTGGCACACTGATTACATTGGATCTCTTTTTATCATGGAGGCAGTGATTTATCCTAGAAGGAATACATATACATATACATATATATATATATATATACATATATATATATGTATATATATATATATATATATATACACACACACACACACACACACACACATACACACACACACATATATAAGTACATACACACCTGGATAAATACATGTATAAATATACATCCATATGTGTATATATATTTTTTTTTTCCAGGGAGGGAGGGAGAGTGGGGGAAGAGCAGATGGAGAGGGAAAGAGAATCTTGAGCAGGCTCCACGCCCAGTGCAGAGCCAATTGTGGGGCTCAATTTCACAACCCTGAGATCATGATCTGAGATGCAATCAAAAGTTGGATACTTAACCAACTGAGCCATGCAGGAGCCCCAAGGAATAGACTTATATTTAACAATGGATTTGCTTTGCTAGTCCATTGTCATGGCTTCATTCTCTGTCAACTTAGCTAAGCCAGAACTATGTTTCCAGAATTCCCTTTCATGCACATTTCTGTTAGAGTTCACCACAAGAAAAATTTGTGTGAGATTTGGAAGATGGAAGTGAAGCTGTAGATCTTTGGTCTGAAGGACAGAATAGGGCAAGTACCATTATAGTTCATACATGCTGCTGGCTCACCTTGCTGATGTGGGAAAACAACTTGGCCTATAGCTCCTACTGGATGTCCATCTTCAGTTCCTCCAAGTCCTGGGCCAGGTGCAAGTGCATTTTTATAATGAAGCATATCAGTTTATTCAGTAGGCCACCTGCATCATCAAAATTGAAAGCAGTGAGAGACACAGTTCAAGTTTGTCATTGGTGATCTTTACTTCCTGTCCATTTTCCCTTCCAGACTCTTGGGCTTTAGGCACAGCATGACATTCAGTAGTAACAAAGTTACCTAGATGGCTTAATGGATTCCACATTGCATTAAGTCTAATCCCTATAAGAAATTCCTTCTTTTAAATCACTCATAGTAGTTCTACTTCTCTGATCAAACTCTTTTTTTTAAGATTTTATTTATTTATTTGACAGACAAAGATCACAAGTAGGCTGAGAGGCAGGCAGAGAGAGAGAGAGAGAGAGGAGGAATCAGGCTCCCCACTGAGCAGGAAAGCCCGATGCAGGGCTTGATCCCAGAACCCCGAGATCATGACCCGAGCCGAAAGCAGAGGCTTTAACCCACTGAGCCACCCAGGCGCCCCTCTGATTAAACTCTTGAGTGATATACTGTTAATGTATCTGCCAGCCTAGTCATTTGCAGATTTATAGAATGCCTTATTATTACTGTGGTATCTATGTATCATTGCATTTTACCAGAGGACACATTTTATAGCAAATGAAATATACTCACACATGTATGGAACTCATTAGTCTATGTACATGCTCCATCACTGATGGATTAGTGAAATGACCCGCTGAGGAGCAGTTACAGTGCTAGTTGGGGCACCACTAATTGGAATGATAACAGCCTATACTACAGGATGTATTATAGACCCGTGATAAGTTACAAAGCAGTTGTGTTATTTTCACAGCTCCTATGGTGTCACCTTCTTCTCCAGCTGCAGATTTTACTTGCGGTCTTAGAAACCATTCCTTCCCCATCTTTTGTAACCCCAGGAGTGATAAGAGCTCACTTCTCTTGCCAGCCTTGGGTGCCTTTACAGTCTTTTGTTGGCTCCTATAACCCTGTCTAAACTCTTGTATATAATTCCTGTAGTCAACTCTCTTCAGTCACCCATTTGAATGTGACATCTCTTCCTCTCTGGACTTTGATTAATACCCTGAAATATCTATAAAATATCTAAAAAAGAAATTAACTAGAGCCATATGTATTTACACAGGTGAAGAGATATAAATATAGAGCATAAAAAGGTCTGCAAGTATATATACCACATGACACTTACCCCTAGAGAAGAGGGTAGGGGTCCTGATTAAGGGTTATGATCAAAAGGTCTTTGGCTTTATCTGTGGTATTCTTATTTTTAAAGTGATAATTGACCCATGTGTTTTCTATATAATTAAAATTTATTTAAGAATTAAAAATGTTAGTTGATAATTTTTCTGCTATCAAGTCATTCTGTGAGATTTTGAGTTTTCAAGTTAGCATTTGTTTATATTAAAATTAAGATTTTATTAACTAATATACATATTTTTCTAGCTAAAATGAAATAGAGAATTACATGGTTTGCAATTGTTCAGTTTCAGACTACTCTAGGGCTTAAGGATAATGTGTTATTGAGCTGATTGATTATATGTGTTTCATAAAGCATTTGTTATCTGTCATTATAGGTAAATGAAAGGGAGTTTGTGGGTCATGGACATGAATCACCTTTGGGGAGATACTGAGACAGGTTAATATTTGGGCTTTGGTTTAATTTTATCCTTTATATTTTAGTTTTGCTTAGTTCAACAAATACTTATATTTACTAAGCGCCAGAAAGTATGCAAGGCACTGGAGATAAAGAGAAAAATAAGAAAGCATCCCTGCCATTGAAGAGCTTCTTTTCTGTGAGATACAGAGAAATAGTTTCAATGTTGTGAGGTGAGTATAGTGAAAAAGGGATGCACATATAGGGGCGCCTGGGTGGCTCAGTGGGGTAAGTGTCTGACTCTTGATTTTGGCTCAGGTCATGATCTCAGGGCTGTGAGGCTGAGCCCCACATCAGCTCTCTGCTGGGCATGGAACGTGCTTGGGATTCTCTCCCTCTGTCCCTGCCCCCTTTCCTCTCTTGAAAGAAAGAAGAAAGAAAGAAAGAAAGAAAGGAAGAAAGAAAGAAAGAAAGAAAAGGGGATGCACAAGATTCTTTTTTTTTTTTTAATTCTATGGGAGTACAAAGAGAAGCACAGAATAGAGCAGTGGTTTTCCATAGTAGCTGTGCATTAGGATGACCTGATGTGCTTTCAAAAAATACTGGGACTCTTGACCCATCTCTCAAAGATTATGATTTAATTGGTTTGGGATGGGCACAATATTTTTAAAAAGCTCCCCGTGTCTTCACCTACCACTCTCTACCCTGTACTTAATGTTTCATTAGTACTAAATGACTATGGTTTCTGAAACATACCAAACATGCTATGTCACATGCTGCATTCCTCCTGGAAATCTTTCTGGAATGTCTTCCCATGCACCTTAACCCCTGACTTCCCATTCATTCCTCTCTCACACTCTTTAAGTCTCTACTCAAATGTTACCTTCCCTGGGTAGTCTGCCCAGATCCCCCCAGGTAGATTTAGGGCTTCTTCCTTCTATGTTACTACCCACTGTATTGAACATGCATTACAATATAGATATTATCCAGATTGGATTAAATTGCTTTTTTGCATGTGTGTGTCTCTTTACTGGGCTCCGAGTTCCTTGCCTAGGAACTAGCACATGGTAATGGTCAAAAATTAGGTTGAATGAATAAATTCCATGTTTAGATCCTGGATTTCAAGAGACTTACAATCTAGTAGACTTTAGTTTTTTTGTTTTTTCCCCAAATGGCATTAGGAGATTTTGGAGGTTGTACTTTTCATGCCATTTTTTGGTAGAACATCATCATTTTATTAGATACGTTCCTCCCTTTCCTCTGGAATATTTTATTTTGAAAGTATGTCAAACATACTACCAAGATGAAGGGATTTTATGGTGAATACCTGCCTCCTGACACTTAGGTTCTACTATTAATGTTTTACTCACTGGAGAAGACATTCTTTTCAATAAATAGTGCTGGGTACTTGGATATACACATGCAAAAGAATGAAAGTAGGTCTCTATCCTATAGCATTCACAGAAATTAACTTGAAATGGATTTAAATAAATCACTGATTTTATTTTTATGTACTTTTTTCCCTGGGTTGCTTGTATCAGCACCTGAAAATGCCAAAAATGTATGGACTCATCAGTATGTGCTGGAGGTCAATCCTGGGAGGACTGGAAAAGGAAATCTTTGAGCAGGTTTTGAAGGGTAAATGAGGCATGACTCTCTCCCGCCTCTAGGATTTGTCTGATTTCCTTCTGCCAGAAGCATTTTCCATGCCACTGTGTCCCCCATGATGGCTCTGCCTCACCCATTACATCTTAGCTAATTGACCATCAACATGAACAATGGTCCACCTTGTTATTCTCCCCAATCTCTTTTTATTTATTAATGAGAAAGAGGTTCAAGTAAATTCTCCTGTCTATTCAGCAATTCCTTGTGTAATTCTTCTTTCTGATATACCTCTTTGAAGCTCATTAAATTTGGACAGTACCAGATGTTCCAAATTTATTTGGCTTTTTATACTATCAAAACTCTCATTTGCTTAGATACCTAAATTTCAGTTAGCTGCTACTCCCAAAAAGTGATCAGAAAAAATAATTTACATGGGATGTGAAAGATTTGTCATCTAAATAAATTTTCCTAGGCACCATTCCTTGTGTTAGGAAGGCTACTTGGCAACTCATTTACTATCATATGTAACTACAGTAATAGTGGCCAAAAGGATATTTGATTTTGTGAAATGCTCAGGTAATATCTGACTTCCAAATTTCATATACTTTTCCCATGGAGGATATTAATGTAATAGTATTAATTTGAATTCTGTCACTTTCTTTAGGTATCAGGAGCATGAACCTACCAAATGAGCCAATGGATTGAGCCAATCACTCTGAGGTATCTGAGTTTATGTTCCTGGAACTCTCCAATTCCTGGGAGATCCAGCTTCTTCTTTTTTGCTTTTCTTGTCTCTTATATATGTCTAGGATGATGGGAAACCTTCTAGTAGTAGAAGTCATTGTGACTTCTGACACTTATACCCCACCATGTATCTTCTGTTAGCCAATCTCTCCATCATTGACCTGATATTTTTCTCCACTGCAGCAGCTGAGATGCTTTGTGATCTTTTCAGGAAGCAGAAAGTCCTCTGCTTTGGGGACTATCTAGCTCAGATCTTCTTTTGCCATGCAGTTAGAAGCAATGAGATATACTTCTCATTGCTATGGCCTTTGACAGATATATGGCCATATGGAAACCTCACCATTACCTGACCATCATGAGCCATGAACGTGCATTTTGATTTTTGTGGGTGTCTGGACCATGGTCTCATTCACATATTGGCCCAACCGGCTTTTGTGGTAAGTTCGCCCCTCTGTAGCTCAATGTATTAGTTAGCTTTAACTGTAACATACCTTGGCTAATCTACTTTGGCTGTGCAGATACTTATAAACTGGTGTTCATTTTTCCTTCTATAGTGGGTTCATTTCCTTGGCTGCTTTCTTCTTGCATATCCTCTCTTGTATCTTTGTCCTAGCCACTCCTCAGGCACACTCTTCAGGAAGTTCATTCAAAGCTCCTTTTACTCTGTCAGCTCATATTATTGTGGTGATTTTAGTCTCTGGTCCACTGATTTTTTCCCATATGTGATCCCCTCCTTCAACACATCTGGGTAAGTTTATAGCCAGATTTGACTAAGTTTTAACTCCTTTGCTAAATCCAGTCATATATACATCTACACATTCAGGAACAGAGAGACGAAGATGGCAAGAAAGAGAGTGTTCAGTCAACTTATGGATTTAAGAAAAAAAAGATCACTAAATGGCTTTATTGAAACACAACATTTCCAAGTGACTATCGATTAATTTTCTCTTCCTAAAAGCCAATCCTCTAAAAGAAAGGACCATCTTTCTGAGGTCTTATTTTGTTCTTTTGTTTGGAATATATTCCTCTTTTCATCTCTCTTGGCTCTCTCTGTTGGTTTCTATACATTAAATAAAACATATTCCTCTTCCAGTCTTGAAGGAGGGGCCTCATGCAGGAGAGAGAACTTATTGTTCATTCCCACCCTATCTCTTACTGTTGTCTCTCAAGCCTTTGTGATCATTCAAGCAGCCCACTATCTATATCTATATATATAGATATAGATGATATAGATATAGATATAGATTTAAGATTTGGCATGCAGGGTATTTTATAGGGATCACTAACTGTGGCAGAGAAAGGGAAGAGGTGGATTAGGCAGAGTGAGAAGTCAAACTATAATGCAGACATGAGAAAGCCTTGTCTAGTCTGTTAGGGCTACACTGAGAAGGCTTAGATGGGTACACACACCCTTCCATCCCCACAGCAATCAGTCTTTGGATGAAGACATGCTCTGAAAACAATCCTTCGGGCTGATAGCTGGGGCAACATATCTTTCTTCTTTTTTTAAAAAGAATTATTTATTTATTAGAAAGAGAGAGAGAGAGAGAGAGAGAGAGAGTAGGTTGGCTTGTGTGCATGTGATGGGGGAGGAATAAAAGGGGAGAAATACTCAAGCTGACTCCCTGCCCAGCCTGGACCCCAACTTACCCTGAGATCATGACCTGAGTTGAAACCAAGAGTTCAGTGACCCAACTGAGCTACCCAGGCGCCACCCCCCATGCTTTTCTTAAGCAGGCTCCATGCCTGTTGTGGAACTCCAAGGCAGGGTTTGAACTCACAGCCCTGAGATCAAGACCTGAGCTGAGATGGAGGTGGGTGCTTAACCAGTGAGCCACGAAACAAGTCCTTCTTTTAAGGGACATCTGAACAGTTCACATCTGTGTTCACTGCATCAGCATGAAGGTGAAAGAAGTCTTATCCTCATTAACAGATGAGAAAACTGAGCCTATTATATATGTGTTTAAAGATTTTATCTATTCATCTGAGAGCGAGAGCGAGAGTGAGAGACACAGAGAGAGAATGAGCAGGGAGAAGGACAGAGGGAGAGGGAGCAGCAGGGACCCCACCGAGGTCCATCCCAGGACCTGGGGATCAGGGCCCCAGCGGAGGGCTGCTGATTAATGGATTGAGACACCCAGGAACCTTGAGTCTATTCTATTTCAATAGCTGCCAGTAGTGAGGGTGTGCCAAGCCTTTTTGGGTCTCAAAAGTGAGGCTCTCAAACAGCACTTAGATTCAGGCTGATTGGAAGACAGATGCCCACACAGTAGCTGTTGGAAGTATGCAAGCATACACCACCATAATAAAAAAATGGTAATTTTATGAGATGATGGAAGTGTTAACTAAGCCTATTGTGGTAATTATTTTGCAATGATTATATATAAGTGTATCAAATGATCACATACTACACCTTAAGCTTATACAATGTTTTATGTCAATTATATGTTATAAAGCTGGAACAAAATGAAATAAAACTAAAAAAAACAAAAAAAAATGCACATACATACGGTTTTATGAGACCACAAGCATAAGCGTTGTGAACCGCTAGTGCCAGACGATCTGAGTGGCAGTCACAAAAATCGGGGCTCCAGATGAACGTGTAAGTGCGTGTCTGGGAGATACCAGCGAGCTGCAGCGAGGCAGAGGGAGAGCGAAGAGATGATGCGCACCTGCAACACTCCCTGAGCACGAGCGAGCACGAGATCTGGTTGATCATCAGGCCCCTACGCGTGCACCAAGCCTGAAGCCCACCCCTCAGGCAGAAGCTTCAGAACATGCAAAGGAGACTTTTTCACAGAAACGCTGGGCCACCTCAGCCTGCGCTGTGCTTTGGGGGAGGTAGCCTGCCAAGAACTGTCTCTGTGATCGTTACAGTCCTGTGGGATCCAGGAACACTAGCACCTCTGGTCACCAGAGCCAGCACATCAAGGGCATCCCCAGGCAGCAACCACAAAGACAAGCACACAAGACACAAGGAAAACCTCCTCACGAGAGAATGGCGCTCGGGCTGGGCAGAGGGAAACGCCAACATGGTGCCTGCCCATCTCTGTCGCTGCAGAGGGGCCCCCTGAGCCACCAGATGTGTGTTAAATCAGATGCCCGCCCCTCAGGCCAATGCTCCAAGACAATAAAGAAACAAGAGCGCCTCTCACATGAGAAGCCTGGTTTTCCCTCCCTTGGCCGCCTCCACGATGGGCCCTGAGGCAGGTGAGTCCAAGCGCATGAGCCCCTGAAGAGCTGTTTTTCAGGTCATTCTAACCTTGTGGGTCTTGTGGAGGCTGGCTTTGTTATTTTTCAAAGCGAGATGTTTTGGGGGCTTGGCAGGTGCGGATATTAAAAGTGGAGGTGATGGATGGACGTGGGGTTCAAACCCTTCACTTTTCAGGGAAGATCTCAGGGTTTTGAGTTCCCACCCAGTTGTGGTGCTGGGGTTGGGGTTTATGGTTATGTTGTGTCCCAGACTCTCCTACCCACTGAGATATGGGCCTTCTCTTGTTGGCATAGGAGTCAGTTTTCAGGTTTTTTTTTTTTTTCCCTTCTTCTTCAGAAGAAGCTGTTCCATGGGTGATGTAGATAAGTGTATTTGTGGGAGGAGGTGAGTTCAGACGAGTTCATTACCATCTTGAACTAGAATGGGGCGGAGACCATCTTCCTACTATATGTCTAATGGTATGTTCAGGTATGTTCACGGACCTTCCTCACTCATTCCGTGATCTTGTTTGTTCTTATAAGAGCCTACTTAATCATAGGGAACCATTTTGTTGTTTATGCAGTAAACTTAGATTGACCCTATGCAGTGAACTTAGATTGACCCTGCCCCTCCCAGAGGAACTTAACTGCAAAGCCCAGATACAAGGGCGGGTCAGGCTAGGTGGAGATGGCCAATGATTGGGGCCATGCATACTGTCTCCCTAGCTACCAGTCCCAGGTAGCAAAGCCCAGGTACAAGGGCAGGTGGAGACATCCAATCAGTGGGGCACGCATATATCTACTAGGGTGAATTGTAATTCAATTGGCTGCCCATGTGTGACCTAACATGACTGTGCAGTTTTCTCTGTGTATTGCAATATCATTGGCCACCTGTGTATAGCCAGCTAAACTACCTCTATAAAAGTTAGTCTGTGAGCCTGGGAGGGGTAGCCTCTTTGCAAGAGACAGCCCTGACTGGCCAGTTTGATTCTCAATGCTTGGCGCGAAATAAAGCTTTGCTTGACCTGTGCTTTGTATCAGTCTCGTTCCTTTGATTATGGACCCAACATTGGGGGCTCTCTGGGATCAAATGACGAGAACTGAGCCAGCATCAGAATTTCTGGGAAAAGCCTCTGGAGGTAAGATTACGGGATCCCGTCTGTCTGATTGTGGAGCTCCAGGGTATGGCCCACCGGGGAGAAGCTGGATGCAGCCATGCACCCCAGGGCTGGAGTGGATGCGGGACACCCCTTCCCTCCACTGGTAGATCGCCAGGGGGTTCAAGTCCCCCTGGGCAGTCAGGGTGTTTGGGTCCCCTGCCATTTCGGGGGGTTAGAGTCCCCCTGGGCAGTCACCAGGGGGTTCAAGTCCCCCTAGGTGGTCAGGGGGGCCGAGTCCCCCTAGATAATCCCCACCGGTGGCAGCACCGCTGGGCCTGCAGTTGTCTTTGTCTTGTCTTTTTGTTGTCTGTTGTGTTGTTTTCTGTGATTGAAGGAATGGGGCAAGCAGAGAGTAAGGGGACTCTGACTTTCGTCTCTCTGTTCCTCATAATAGATGTGGGGCTTCTCCCTCACTCATTTCGTGTGTTAAGGGCTGTGACTGGAGCCAACTGGAGTTAGTCTAACTCGAGACAGAGACTTTAAGGAATATTCCCAAGCAACTGCCAAAACTCCCTTTGTTTCACGGAAGTTCCTGTCTTCTCTGGCCCGATGTGGACTGCCTAGCCCCTCCCCCTTGCTGGTGGGAGAGCATGGCATCTGAAGTGGAGTGGGCCCAGGTGGAACGTGAAATCTCTTAGCAAAGAGATGACTAAACTCATGGTTAATTGTCTGTCTCAGGGTTTTAATGGGTAATTGTTAAAGTAGCTCTCAAAGTCTTTGGTAACCTGAAACTGTGAAGGTTTGAAGGTTTGCTTGAATGACAAATGGAATTAAATTTGTTGGACATCTAGGTCTTAACCAAATGGGATAAAATGCTAGAGTGTTGGTTGCTGGAACTGGGTTTGTGCTTTTGAAATCTGTTGGTGAACATGTTTTGTGCTTAGCTGATTCATAAATTTGCCTTCTAAGAATTCTCTTGTAAAATAACTTCTACCTTGAAGGGAATTCATATGGGAAAGACTTTCAGGACAAATACAGGTCTTTGATATGTTGAAATCCTGAAACTGAAATGGGTAAGAATTTACAGAAGTAAAAGCTGCATTCGGACTAAGCCAGAATTAGTAACATGGGACTAGGTGAACTGAAAGATTGTAATGTTGTACTCTTGATGTTTTGTCTTATTTTAAACATTAATGGTTCTGTAATGTTTGCTCTTCCAGACTAGGGAAACTTTTTCTTAAGTTATCTGTAGTCATTTGTAAACAAATCAAGGTATTCAACTCTTTCTATCTGAACCCTCTGAAACCAAAAGGTCTCAGCAAGTATTCTTTCTTCCATAGCAATCAATCATTTGCATAAGTTCAATAAGAATCTGTTCTCCTTGTAACAGGACACCACTGGAAACACCAAGTCTTTGACTGGAATGTCAGATCTGAAAAGGCTGGACAGCTTAAAGGAACTAAGGTTGACTTTATAAAACCTGGAACCATAAAGCCCTTTGGAACTGTTGGCCTGATACCTTGCTTACAGAGTTCCCAGCAGCCTCACCAGGTGAGTAAAGGATGTCATTTCCTGGCAGGTGCAGGAACCTCAGGATACTTTGGGGACCTTAAGAAGAGGAATTCGCCCAAATTGACAGGTATTGCAGGCATGTCTGATGGCAAATACGTAGCTTGGCTTCTGACCTGGAGAGGCTACTATAAGTTCAACCTAGAGATTCCTTATGAGAAGTTCCAGCAAAGCAGATTCTAAAAGATTTATATGATCACTCACTGTTCTTGCTGTGCTTATGTAAATAATTAGGCCAAGTTTGTTAAAACTGGACTTGTTTTTCAAATAAATTAGTCCTGATTTGGCTATCTCTGGAAATGAGGGTTATTTTAGAGAGAAAAATTATATTTTAATATCACACCTTTATGGATGTTAAATTCTAGATTGATTGTCTTTAAATGTTTGTTTACCTAAGCTAGACAACTTGAGGTAAACTTCAGGGAAGTTGCAGGATAGCTCATCAGATGATCTTGCTTTTGCCAATCAGTCAGCCCCAGATATAGGGAGGAAACTTCAGAAAATTGAAATATTTGAAGGGAAGAATCTGACTGAGTTAGTGGGAATAGCAGAAAAGGTGTTTAACAACAGGGATGCACAGGAGGAAGGTTTTGGAATTACATGAGGCAGGTAGGGGATGGTAAAAGGAAGGAAAAGCCTAAGCACAAAGAAGGCAGGCGGGAAGACTTAGATTCAGATCAGTGTGCTTACTGTAAAGAAAAAGGACATTGGGCCAGGGAGTGCCCTGAAAGGAAGATGGCCATGCTGGCCTCCAGAGACTGAAGGGGCTGTGGTTTGGAGCCCCTCCCTGAACCTTGGGTAAAAATTGACGTGGAGGGGAAATCAATTGAAACCAATGGGAAAACTATCTGAGAGGAAGTCTGGGTACAAGGGGCGAATGGTATAGAAAGACATAAATGGACAACAGTGCAGATGTTTGTGGCAGCAGTAGATGAATACCTTCTTTATGAGCCAGTCTCAGAACCAGAGGAGACAAGAGAAGGGAACCCTCTCCAAACCCTACAGGTCGAGTTTCCCAAAGTCTAGGCAGAAGAGAAGCCCCCTGGCTTGGCCAAGGGACAGCCTCCAGTGGTGGTACAATTAAAAGCAACAGCCACAGCTGTTCGTGTCCAGCAGTACTCCCTTCCCTGGGAAGCAAAGGAAGGGATCAGAGAACACATTAACCGCCTCTGAGGAGACCGGATCCTAGTTCCTTGCAAGTTTCCATGGAACACACCTTTGCTGCCCATCAAAAAGGCCGAGACTGGGAAGCACCAGCCCGTTCAGGACTTGTGGGAAGTTAATAAACGGGTTGAAGATATCCACCCAACGGGGCCTAACCCCTATACCCTCCTCTCCCTCCTGGGCCCCAAAAGAACTGTTTATAGCATCTTGGATCTCAAAGATGCATTTTTCTGCATATCTTTAGCAAGGGAGTCTCAGCCCCTCTTTGTTTTTGAGTGGTCCGACCCACAGGAAGGATTCCAAGGCCAGCTCACCTGGACAAGACTTCCCCAAGGGTTCAAGAATTCACCCACTATCTTTGACGAGGCCCTACAAGAGGATTTGCGTGAGTATAGAACCTCCAACCCGGGAATCACTCTGTTACAGTTTTGTTGAGGACTTGCGAATAGCTGCTGAGGACTATGAGTTATGCTTGCGGGGGACAAGAGCTCTCTTACGGACTCTGCAGGAAAAAGGGTATTGGGTGTTAGCAAGGAAAGCACAGCTCTGTCAGAGCCACACCACTTATCTAGGCTTTGATCTCCATGAGGGAGTGAGTTCACTGTCTGAGTCCAGGAAACAGGTGATCACCTGATACCCCCGCCCCACCATGCCCCAATAAGTGAGGGAATTTCTTGGGATGGTGGGCTACTGTAGGCTGTGGTACCTCGGTTTGTGGAGATTGCCCAACCTCTCTACAAACTGGCAAAAGGGGGGCTCACTATGATAGAGTGGACAGCTGAGGCAGAAGGAACATTTCGGGAATTACAAACAGCCTTACTGAGTGCCCCAGCATTGGCCATCCCAGATGTTACCAAGCCCTTCCACTTGTATGTGGAGGAAAAAGCAGGGGTGGCCAAAGGAGTTTTGACTCAGGCTCTGGAGCCTTGGCAAAGGCCAGTAGCCTATCTTAGCAAGAAACTAGATCCAGTAGTGGCTGGGATCCCTCTTGCCTCCACATAATTGCTGCCACAGCCCTCCTGGTCAAGGAAGCAAGCAAATTGACTTTGGGTCAAAATCTCATCTTGACCACCAGCCACGCTATTGAGGGCCTTCTCTGGACTCCACCTGACTGATGGATGATGAATGTCTGAGTGACAGGGTATCAGGCCCTCCTCCTCAATGAACCAAAAGTGACCTTCTGGCCCCTGGTGGTGCTAAATCCAGCCACACTGCTGCCAGAGAAGCTGGCTGACCATCCACACGACTGCGGGGAGGTCCTAACCCAAGTCACAAGAGTAAGGCCAGACCTCCAAGACATTCCCCTTCCAGATGTGGAGATGACTCTGTTCATAGACAGGAGTAGCTACATGGCCAATGGAAAGAGGTATGCGGGGGCTGTGGTGGTTTCCCCTGAGCAGGAACTCTGGACAGCAGCCCTGCCACATGGAATATTGGTGCAAAAAGCAGAGCTGATTGCGCCCACCAAGGCACTGCAGATGGCCAAGGGTAAGACTGCCAACATCTATACGGACAGCAGGTACGCCTTTGCTACTCTGCCTGTACATGGGGCTATTTATAAAGAGAGGGGCCTATTAACAGCAGAGGGAAAAGGAATTAAAAACAGAGGAGAAATATTGGGTCTCCTCCAGGCTATTTGGGACCCAAAAGAGGTGGTTGTTATGCATTGCCCAGGACACCAAAAGGGGACTGATCTGATTTCAAAAGGAAACCAATTAGCAGATCAAGCCACAAAGCAAGCAGCCTGAGAAACAGTGCAAGAACTGGTTACACTCCCGGCTCCAGCCCTACCAGAAAAACCGGACTATTCAGAGGAAGATTTAAAGTATTCACAAAAGTGGGTTAAATTGGACTATGAAGGGGACTGGGCTAAGACTAAAGCAGGCAAGATAATTCTTCCTCGAAGACTAGGTAAGAAGTTAGTAGACCAGATACATCAGGGTACTCATTTGGGGACACGCAAACTCAAGGAGCTTATGGGCAAGCAGTTCCGGGTTTCTAAATTAGGGCATATGGTTCAGGATATAGTTGATAGATGTGCTCAATGCCAGGCAGTTAATGTGGGAGGAACTAGAATGGGAAGAGGGAAAAGAGAAAGAGGTAAGGAACCAGGAGTTTATTGGGAAATAGATTTTACAGAAATGAAACTCGGAAAATATGGGCACAAGTATATGTTAGTTTTTGTAGATACCTTTTCAGGCTGGGTAGAGGCTTTTTCCACCAAACATAAGATGGCAGGAGTGGTAGCCAAAAAGCTATTAGAAGAAATAATTCCTAGGTTTGGGCTGCCTCTCATGATTGGGTCAGACAACGGCCCTGCATTTGTGAGTTCAGTCTCACAGGCATTGGCCAAGGCTGTGGGCACTAATTGGAAACTACATTGTGCCTACCGGCCTCAGAGTTCCGGGCAAGTCGAGAGAATGAACCGGACTCTTAAAGAGACCTTGACAAAGCTAATTCTGGAGACTGGCGGTGGATGGGTGGATCTCCTTCCTTTCGCCCTCTTCAGGGCGCAGTGTACACCCTACTTAAACAAGGTGACCCCATTTGAAATAATGTTCGGGAGACACCCCCCCCCTGCCCTCAGTTACAAGAGGTTGTCCTAGCAAAAATGACTGATCAATCTGTACTACAGTCACTGCAAGCATTACAGTCTATCTTAAAAAAGAACCCACACAGGGATCTGAACTGCCCACACTAAGATGGAGACGGAGGTGGAACCACATCCTTACCAACCCGGCGACTTGGTTTGGATACGTCGCCACCAAGTGGGAAACTAGGAGCCTCGCTGGAAGGGACCATTTACTGTCATCCTGACTACCCCTATGGCAATAAAAGTAGAAGGCATCAGGACCTGGATTCACACGGGTTACATCAAACGAGCTGAGGACAAGGACGTTCCCCAGAGATGGAAGCCGCAGCCAATGGACCCCGCTGACTGTGGACTAAAGCTAAGACTCAAAAGACTATGAGTTTATTGTTGCTCCTATTGTTACCTGTTAGCGTATTGTTGCTCCTATTGTCACCTATTTATGAAAAGTATAGGTGGGAAATTAGATGAACGAAATTAGGAAAAATGGAAAAGTTTATATAAAGTGGCAAATGGCTAACTCATCAGCCAAAGGTACACTAGTGTCATTTGTACAAAAGAAAATTAGAGCAATAAAATGTTAGACTTACATGCTCAATATAACATAGAACTGGCTGAAAAGTCAAAGATTTGACTAATCTCCAAAGAAAAGGGGGGAATGTAAGAGCCTACCTAATCAGAGGGAACCATTTTGTTGTTTATGCAGTAAACTTAGATTGACCCTGCCCCTTCCAGAGGAACTTACCTGCAAAGCCCAGATACAAGGGCGGGTCAGGCTAGGTGGAGATGGCCAATGATTGGGGCCATGCATACTGTCTCTCTAGCTACCAGTCCCAGGTAGCAAAGCCCAGATACAAGGGCAGGTGGAGACATCCAATCAGTGGGGCACGCATATATCTACTAGGGTGAATTGTAATTCAATTGGCCACCTGTGTGTGACCCAACATGACTGTACAGTTTTCTCTGTGTATTGCAATCTCATTGGCCACTGTGTATAGCCCGGCTAAACTACCTCTATAAAAGTTAGTCTGTGAGCCTGGGAGGGGTCACCTCTTTGCAAGAGATGGCCCTGACTGGCCAGTTTGATTCTCAATGCTTGGCGCGAAATAAAGCTTTGCTTGACCTTTGGTTTGTATCAGTCTCATTCCTTTGATTATGGACCCAACAGTTCTCACTGAATGATGGGTGACAATCCTTCCCAGAAAAAAAAAAAAGAGAGGAACTTTTATATTAATGGTTTTTTATTAATGGTTTAGAAATCGAAGATCTAGGCCTTACTTTTCAGTTCCTACACAACCATGTCAGTAATACATGTCACAAATAATAGGTAATGACGTAAATAAATTTGTTTCTCAGGATAACCATATTACTATTTTCAGGCTGTCCTGCCCTATTATTGATATATTTGTTAACATCATGCTTTACTATCTGTATCTCATAACTCATCTCTCCCTTTCACTTGTTCTGCTTTGTTATTTTAGCCTTTTGGTTTTGGGAAGAAGCAGTCATCTTCTTTAAGATCTGTGGTTACTTACACATTCCTATTTATAGCTCTTTCTTTCATTCTGCATTCCATATGTTAAAGAATGTTCTCTATTTTCAGTCAAATAGATCAGGTGCTGGCAAACTTTCTATAATGGGTGATGAAAGAACTCTCTAAAGGCTGGAGATTTCAGATTTCTAAGTCAATATGACTGTACATTAACTTTTTGTGGGAATTCATAATGCCTGGCTAGATAAGATTTATTAAACATATGCCTCCCTGGATGAGACTAATTGAAAAGCAAAGGAGTATCCAGAAAATTGGGCCTCCTTTGAAGTTTCTGGGCTGAAAACAGCCAGATCCTTGTTGCAGCTCAGTGTACTCAACACTCATCCAGGGAGTAAATGCTTAGGAGAAACATTTATCTTTGGTGGTCATCTACTCCATGTACTCTCTGCCCGCACACAGGTCACTCCTCAAGCTTGAGAAAGGGATAGAATGTCTGCTTATCCAGGTAGGAACTACAGGCTCTAGGGATGCCTGCAACAGAGTGACCATTGATCTTACTTTTTTCTTTCTTCAGGCATGCAGCATTTACTTTCAATTTCTCTCTGATTTATTTTTCTGTCTGTTATAAACTTGTTAGTTATGGGCACACCTTTAAGTAAGCAACAGTCTATAAAGAGCAACTTTTTGTGCTGCTCCTCTCCCTTGTAGAGACAGCCCTGCACGACCGCTCAGATTGGTGTCTGAGGGCTTTATTTCAGTGCATGATGACACTTCTTTTAAACAAAAAGTCTAACTTAGGGCCCACCAAGCATACACTGTATACCTGCTTTGTAGATGAGTACCCTAAAGGAAAACCATCTTGTCCTTAAAGATATTGATCAAAGCTCCTAGTCCCTATTCCTTGATATTAAAACTTTGATACCTGCCTACACGGTAATCTGTAATCTTTGGAGCATTTGCAAGATTATTACAAGATGTAAAAAGTATAAAACTGTGAAAAATGTTCAGTCTACAGACACTTTTTTTCCTGTGAAGAGCGTGTTTCCTGGGCAGCTGTCGTAACTTGGGCTTGAATAAAAGTCTCTTTCTTCCTTTTAGAGATTCTATAAAGTTTGTTCATTTTGTGTCAACAAGGATCAGATTGTAAATAGTTTCAGATTTGTGGGCTGTATGATATCTTTTGCAATTTTTTTTTTCTGGTTGTCATTCTTTTTTTTTTTTTAAATTTCTTTTCAGCGTAACAGAATTCATAGTTTTACACCAACCCAGTGCTCCATGCAATGCGTGCCCTCCACAATACCCACCACCAGGCTCCCCCAACCTCCCACCCCCCGCCCCTTCAAGGCCCTCAGGTTATTTTTCAGAGTCCATGGTCTCTCATGGTTCATCTCTCCCCCAGTTTCCCTCAACTCCCTTCTCCTCTCCATCTCCCCATG
>PISX010020450.1:0-35781 GCA_004024625.1 Mellivora capensis | reverse complement strand
CTGATATGAGGAAGTGGAGATGCAACATGGGGGACTAGGGGGGCAGAAAAAGAAGAAAAGAAACAAGATGGGATTGGGAGGGAGACAAACCATAAGTGACTCTTAATCTCACAAAACAAACTGAGGGTTGCTGGGGGGAGGGGGTCGGGAAAGGTGGGTGGGGTAATGGACATTGGGGAGGGTATGTGCTATGGTTAGTCCTGTGAAGTGTGTAAACCTGGCGATTCACAGACATGTACCCCTGGGGATAAAATTTTGTTTATAAAAAATAAAAATTAAAAAAAAAAAAACAACTAAAGAAATCTGAATAAACTAGGAATTTTATTTGAAAAAAAAAAAAGTAAACCAATCCACTCCAAAGACCTTGTAATACAATCTATATATAATCTATATGTTTAATATACATTTTAATATACATTATCATGTTATCAATCATTTCTATCCTAGATCATAGTAACTGCATGAACATTTTGCAAGGGAGACAATTCTGAATAAATTCTCAGTTCTTTTACTTTGATAGAAGTGGTCAGCTACATTTTTTGAAGAGTTCTTGCTCCTTTTAAAAGTGCTAGAGAGTAGCATCTTAAAAAATATGGACTACAAAAAATATATATGTGGACTATATTCTCTTACTCTTTAAATTGTCTTCAGAAATTTTGTATTCAATAGTTTTTCACTGATTCTCTTCTATGCACCAGAACTGTATCATGAGGTTGCATATAGAGATGAGCTAAACCTTACTTGCTTTCAAGGAAACTTCTAAACAACCTCAGTGGAATGTGGAAATGCAATAAAGGGAAATGAGTTCAACTGGGAACAGGGGTAGGAGTTCTGTTTCTGGGGCTGGGGTGCAAGAGGAGGACATAGAAGGGAGGACTTCACAGAGGGGCAATATCCACTTAACTCTTCATTGAGTTAAACATAACTTGTTTTGTAACTTAAACGTAGGATTTCTCTCTTTATCAGTATTCTGTGTTAATAGTGGTGGTTTACCACCAAGAAATGTTTTTCACTTACTCTCTTCGTATTTCTGATTTTGACAAATAAAATCTCTTTGGCATATCTAGGTTTATCTGCAACTTCACCAAAGGTTTCCATGGTACACCAGATAATTGTTGATGTTTACTAGAAGAAAAAAGTAATAATTGACTTCTCCTTTGGTATTGTTAGGGGTGAAAAAATGAATTGTGCTGATTTCATGGATGATGTATTATTTATATTGGGTGTGATTCCACAGAAGGCAGAACAATTATCCCATATACACACTCTGGTGGAGTGGTTCTTTTGCCTACCCTATAAAAACTCCCCAAATTTCATGCTCTAGCCTAATAAGTAGAGTCAGAGATGAATCTATTTTTAAAATGTGTCCACCTTACATTTACTTTGAGAGAGTTTTAGCTATAAGGATACTTTAGCTTTTTTTTTTTTAAGATTTTTTTTTTTTATTTGACACAGAGGGAGCTCGCACAAGCAGTGGGAGAGAGAGTGGGAGAAGCAGGTTCTCCACTGAGCAAGGAGCCAGATGCAGGACTCAATCCCAGGACCCCAGGATCATGACCTTAGCCGAAGGCAGACACTTAACTGACTGAGCCACCCAGGTGCCCAGATACTTTACCTTTCTGACTTTGGAAGGATAGAAGGAAAATATGGGTAAGGAAGTGGGGCATAAAAGCCACTCAATCTTTAGTATTTGGGAGGGCATCAGTACAACATTAAAAGAGAAAATAAAACCCATGACATTCCCAGTAAGTTGTTATTTAAAAGGAGAATTAACATTAAAATCTGTAACACTGTCTTGTTCATTATTACTTGATTTATGAATAAAAAAATTTCTATTGAGGAGACATGCAAAGTTGCCTCACTATGCGATTTCCCAAGGCTCTCCCGTTGAAGCAAAGCAGTATTATTAATTATGAACCTGTGAGGTCATATTCCACAATGAGGAAACCCCTCAACATTGTTTGGAAATGTTTCCATTCCAGTTTGTACAGACATGGCCTTCTATTTAACACTGATGATGGTTTCTGTATACTATGAACTGCCAAAGACCTGCTTTTCTCTGTCACATAAAAATGGGCATTTCTCAAATTTGATTTAGGCTGTCATTTGAAATAATGAAGAGGTATATTAGAGAATGTATTTCATCTTGATTAAATGCAATTACAGTAGTCATCTCTTCTTTCCTATTTTTCTGTGATAAAAATAAACTTTTAGGTATTCTAAATGAAAAATATAAGAAATGATGATTGTATTATGTCAGGGATAATGAATCAACTGACAAAACAATAATTCAAAACTTCAAAATTCATATGCACAGCCCTAGCACTTTTAGATAATAGCTGACTTCCTAAGTCTGTCTGAAATTTTAGCTGACACAGTGATGATTTGGCTCCATATGGGAGAGGAGACAACTTTCCATCAGAGGTGATTTTTCTATTTTAGGGGTTTTATGTAAATTGTTGAGAATACGAACAATTTTACATCATTTGCAATGTACTTTAAATAACATATTATCTCATTTGACCACTCAGTGGTGTAGTAAACAGAAACGTAGTTACTATTATACACCCTGTGTATTTGTAGAAACTGCAGCTTGGCTAATAATTTGCAGGAGATATACTTAGACTCTAGCAGTGTCTTGGATTTTCTTCACCATACTGCACAGCAGGATTTTTATGCCATAAGAAAACTACATGTCTAGAGCTTATAGATAAATTGACTAGAATCATTAAGTTAGTACAGATTTGAGGTCTAAAATACTTGATTTCATTACCTGAAAGTGATAGGGTTGTGTTACATTATCATAAATTCTATATCATATGATTCTGTGATTCTAGAATGTTAGAGGTGGCTCAAGTATTACCCTTCCTAGCTGGGCTATACTGTGACTTAAATGTAGAATTTCTCTTTTTATGGAAGGAATTGTCTCATGTGGACACAGAAAAGAAATTCAGTAGCCCCTGAGCATCTGAGGAAATGGAAGGTGGGATGGGATATTTAAAAACTTTCCCTTTTCATCTCCTGAGTGTGGCAACTCATCTATCTATAATCTTGAAAATTATCAAAATGTAATTGATCCTCTAACTGGTTATGGTTAAAGCCTTCATTGTCTCCCCTTTTTCTTTGTTAAACACTTGTTATTTTGTTCTTTTCATGTAGAGCAGAATCACTGGGAAAGTATGAATAGGGTTTATACCAGAAGGATGTTCTAGCCACCTACTTAAGTTTGTGCTACAAATGTGTTTTTGTCTGATTTATTTCCATAGAGAAAGGTGAAGCTCAATCTCTCCTTTGGAGTAGTGAATACAGTGATGGCGATGGCCAGCACTCAGTGCTGGTTGTCCTGGTAACAGCATCTCAAATCTTACACTAACATCTGGTGTTCTTAAGCCTAACAGCTGGTTGTCTACAGAAAAATTTGAATAAGGAGTTGAAACACAAATGGGAATACCACAAAATAAAAGTGGTTACCTAGGAGGAATACCAAGAAATAACTAAGCTGAAGCAGGAAATTAAATGCAACTTGCAAAAGATGGAGAGAAACATATCGGAGATTTTAGAAAATGGATAAGAGATAACGTTGTCTCCCCAAAATTAAAAATTAATTTTTAATTTAAAAGTTGATTTTAAAAATTAAATAAGATAAATATTGTTAGTTAAGCAAATTGACCAACATGTTGGGAAGATGAAAGACCTGATTAAATCTGGAGAATTTGGACTAACGGAAGCAGACTATTTTTTGGAGTCTCTATGAATCCTAGCAGAAGTGGTAACCATGATTATCAGTTCAGTTAAGCCCCTTAAGAACTCATTGTAAGGTAATGAGGTATACAAATAAGGTATACAAAGATTAGAAAATGCTCGAAAATTCCCCTAGAAGTGGTTGACCAATAACTTTTAACTTCTTATTTTTATTCATGGAATTAAACATGGTTATCATTATATTTGAAGGATTTGAGGTTCTTTTATTTTTGAGAAGATTGGGAGTACTTTATGGACTCACCAAGAACATACTGACATTGAAGTAGTGCCCATTTTAAGTCATATCCTTAATACAAATGAAGAGTTTTGGTATCGTTACTCTTCATTTATTAGGGCACAGGATCTGATTGTTTACAAAAAGTTGTTAACAGAGTCATAATGATTGTTCTTCACCCTCATCTCTTAAGTTGGAAAATTCACTGAATTCCCAATTTCTTTGGTTACATTTCTGCTATGCGTACTCTCATACTAGGTGACATTCAGAATATTTAAAATAGAAATGGGTCCTTGTCTATAAGGGCATTGATCAAAGCCAAATAGAGGCTTTCCTGTGATTTCAGATACAATTACAGAAAGTTAAATAAGACCACTGGACTAATCAGGATGTAAAACTTGCAGTGAGTAGATTTTATAGGCAGAACCAGAAAAACTGAGCAGAAACAGAAAGAGAATTAGAGTTTTACTTGACACAGGGAAGAACAATTTTGGAATTTGTTTCTAAAGTGGAATGGACAGCCCCTCAAGGTCATAATTTCCTCACTGGAGCCAAGGCTGAATGACCACTTGTCAAAGATATGGAGTAAAAGCTTCATAGTGAGTTAAATAATTTAAGCTCACATCCAAATCCAAGATTTAGTTTTCTTGTTTATTCAATGCCACACCAAACATGTAGCTATTTCCAGACTTGCATTTTTGTTTAATGACATTTAGAAAAAAAATAAGCAAATATTTGACCACATTATTTTCCACTTAATGCAAATATTTTCCCAAATGGTAGATATATCACCTTTTTAAAGAGCCAATATTTTTGGAGAAAAATTTTAAACCCTAAAAATCCAAAGAATAATTAAATCCCTGACTTTTATCACCTAGAATTAGGAACTTTTTAATTTTTTTTCCATATTTGATTAAAAAATAAAATGTTAGAGTTTAACATGTTTAACTTTATTGTTAAGAATGCTCTGAACATGGGTGCCTGGATAGCTCTGTGTGGAAGCCTCTGCCTTTGGTTCAGGTCATGATCTTAGGGTCCTGGGATCGAGCCCCGCATCGGGCTCTCTGCTGAGCAGGGAGCCTGCTTCCTCCCCTCTCTCTCTGCCTGCCTCTCTGCCTACTTGTGATCTCTGTCTGTCAGATAAATAAATGAAATCTTAAAAAAAAAAAAAAGAATGCCCTGAACACTGCTTCCCTTTCCCTCTCTCCCACTTTTGTCTCATCTCATACTCTCTTAGTCACAGGTTTTTCCATTTTTCTGGTTTTCTTTTAAGCAGTTTGAACCACTCCTTTTAAGTTTTTGGAGGATGTTTAAGAAGCGGGATGGTCATGAGGAAGAAATGGTATCAATTGAATATTAGTGAATGCAAATGTAAATTTGCAACACTTAGGGTGCCAGAAGAGATCCAGAATATGTTAGGCAGTGAATGGGAAATGTCTGGAGTCACAAGTCATCATGGTCTAGAATGCCATCTGCACAAGAGAGCTGAAGCTGTAGATGTGGGTAGGGCTCTGTAGTGCAAGAACCTAAAAAAAAC
This sequence comes from Mellivora capensis, assembly GCA_004024625.1. Lineage (NCBI taxonomy): Eukaryota > Metazoa > Chordata > Mammalia > Carnivora > Mustelidae > Mellivora > Mellivora capensis. The sequence goes on along the minus strand of PISX010020450.1, from coordinate 30,268 downwards.
AGTTAAAGTCGGAGGCCAGGGCTGTTTAGAATTACTATGTTAGGTGACAGGATGAACAGGACTCAGGCAAGACAAGGTGAAGAACCAGAATGGTGTGTGACAGAATCTTGGGAGAAAATGATAGTTTATAAAGGCGGATCCGGTCCAGAAAGAGTAGAGAATGTTGCCTTGAATTGAGCTGTTAGAAGGTGTGAGTATACCCAGGACTGATGAGTTTCTGCATGTTGGTAACATCAGATTTCAGATTAAATGATGATTCAAGAAACCAGAAAAAGGAGACTACAAGTGTAAAGCATTGTTCCAAGAAATCTGCCAACGAAAGAAAGGACGTTGTTAGAGATTTGGTTTTTAATAAGAGATTTTTCTCAAGGGAAAGAATATTTGCTAGTGGGTGGGAAGAAATAAAAATGACATGATCTCTTTTTAACAGAACTCTCACCAGTCAAACTCAGGAACACAATTTATTCTGGTGGTGGGGCAAAGTTTTATAGGAGAAAGGAAAAGAGTCTATGGGGCCTAAAAGAGAGAGTGAGAAGGAGAAAAGGACCTCTTTAATACTAGATGTATAAAAATATATCCATTCCTTCATTTATTAAGCATCTATCCTGTGCCAGACATACTCCTAGATCTTAGAGATGCAGACATAAACAAAACAAATAACAAATACCCCTTTCTTCATCATGCTTCTATTTCAGTGAGGGGAGAGATGATAAACAAGTAAACATTAAGGCTATATAGCATGCCAGCAGGTAGGAAGTGATATACATAGGGGAAAATAAAGTGGTAAAGGAGGCAAGAGACCAGTAGAGTGGGGTATCAGGAAGGCTTCAATAATAAGGTGATGTTTGAGCAAAGATTGAAGGATGGGAAGGTGTCTGACATGGGGCTTCTGGGGAGAAGCCTTCCAGGCCAAGAAAAGAGCTAGTTCTAGGGCCCCAAGTTGGAGTACGCCTGGTGTGTAGGAATAATAGCAAAGAGACCAGTGTAGCTGCAGCAGGAAGCTGCACCCAAGGAAGGGGTGAGAATCAAGAAAGAAGTGCAGGGAAAGCTCATGTCAAACAGAATGAGCTTGGGCTGTTGTGCCCAATGAGATGCAAAGCCCACAGACAGTGTTTCCCAGCACTTGACAGGATCTAGCTCCCATTCCAGCAAATCCACTAGGGCTGCTGTGTTGGAAATGAGGTAGGTAAAGGAATTCTGGCTTGAAGGGCTAAGAGGGGAGGCTCAGAGCAGAGTGCAGAAGTGCAGATGGCGAGAAGGGGGTTGCGTTCTACAAACTCTTTGAAGATAGAGCTGCCTGGATTTGCTGATGCATTTGAAGTTAGGAGTAAGAGACAGGAATCCAAGCTGGCTCCAAGGTTTTCAGCCTGACCACTGTGCTGTAGACTTGTCGCATACTGAGATGGGGAAGACTGCTGTGAAGAAATGGAGCAGCGTTTGCAGCATTATTTGAAAATCTGGACAGTAATCCCTTCCTATGTGGATTTTTACAAAACATATTTATCGACTGGGTCTTCTTTGACATCCCAATTTGGAATCGAATTGGCAAAGTTTTTCCAATTCAAGACATGGTTTGCACTATGCAGGGTCCTCATGCGGATGATGTTGTTTGTAAAGCACTTAACACAGAGAGCACTGTGTAGTAAATTCTCAGTAAACACCATCTATGATTAGAAGTTTTTTGTAATGCCAGACTGTGTTAACAATTATGCTGTTATGCATTTATCAAATGTTCTATTTCGATATCTAGTTTTACTAGCTGCAAACAAACCATAAAAGGAGGTCTCATATTATTTCTGTAATACAAAAAAAAAAAAAAAAAAAGGGAGATTAAAGACAAATCGCCCTGGGAAATGGGTAAGTTTTTTTGTTAGTTGCAACAGCTAGCTTATTAAAAACAAAAAAACAAAGGAAAACTTTTTTTTTTTTAGGTGATTTCTTTCATCCTGCAGATGGTAAACCAGGGGCGCACAGTGATATGTGCAAAGTCTATGACGGTGAGGACTTGAACCCAGATTTTAGTCTCCTGGCCCTCAGCTACTTGGACCACAATACGTTATCTCTTTTGTTTGAGCCAAAACCCTGCTTGTACAAAGGTTCTACATGTACAACTGCTTATTATTCATCGGAGCTATAAAGGCGGCTTTCTCCCTCTCTCCCCCAATTGTTTGTACTGTTATTTGATGTACGGATAGAAAATGAATAGAAGTCGTAGCAGTGTGACCAGAGCTGTCATCTTTTTGCCCAAAGTTAAAAAGAGTCAAAATCGCCACCCACCCACAGAGCAGAGATCTAGAAATGTGTGGGTAATTCAAGTCACCTGGTACCATGGGCTCTGCAGGTGTTTGTAACACACACCCTTTACTGGTAAATGGTTTCCTGGTGTTTCATTTAGTCCCAGTGTCACTGCATAAAGAAGGAAATCTCCGACATCAAAGGAAGAAAGAAGATTAAAGGATCCCAGCACTTTAGAAACAAGACCTTGTCAGCTCTACCGTTTACTCTCCTGCAACGCTCCCCCTCGACCAACCTCAAGCTAAGTGACCAGGAGAGCGTGCATGGATCTGGTAGGCAGATGTTGGAACATAAGTTGGCTGTATTACAAGTTGTCATCTGTACACATGTACACACATGGGGGAGGGGTGGGCAAAGAAAGTGGTTTGGGGTTGATGCTAAAACAATGGCATCAACTCATGATGCAGAGACCCAGGAGAGGAGGGGATGCTCCAATAGGGGCCTATAAGACCTTTCAGTGCAGTTAGACTATGATATTGGCCTGAAACTTGACTTGCATAGGAATTAACCTATGCATAAAACTCTGTCCACGTGTCAAGAACAATGGAAGCACCTCAAGTCATTCCTAAAGGAAGCCCTCTTACCTTTGATACTGACTCATACCTTTGAAACTAATTAATTCAACAGTGAATGGCTACTCTATACCAGGCATGCTGTGTCTGACCCATGATGGGAGATACCTCTCCTTCTGGCATTTTGGAAGTACAAACTTCACACAGTTTTCATAGTTTCTCAGGCATGCTGGAAGAGATAATATCTTTGCTAATTAAGAAAACGGACTGATTTTCAGCAAGCAATAAGATTCTAATCTACGTGGTCATTTTTAAGCTGACAGAGTGCTTTCAAGTACAGGTTTTAATTTTGATGTTCATCCAGCCTGTGAAGCAGAGAAAGCAGACACCTCCTATTAGCCTATTTTGTTTAAACATATAACATCCCTGTTTGAAATTAGCAAAATCTAAAATTAGAAAATAAGACACTAGGCAACTCAGCGTAGCACAGCCTTCTGAAAGTGTGGGCTCTGGACCGGCAATATCAGCATCACTTGGGAACTTAGTAGAAACGAAAACTCAGCCCTCACCCCGGACTTCAGTGAATCAGAAACTCTGAGGTTGGAGTGCTACAGTCTGTGGTCTAATGTGTCCTCCAGGCGATTCTGATGTAGGCTGAAGTTTGAGAACCACTTGTCTGGTAAGGAGCACAGCGTTAGAATATCAGGGTTCTGTATCTGGGTTGGGCATTTACTCTCTGGAGGTCACCTAACAGCATCTGAGTAACCCCCCTCCCTTGCAAAGCAGAAATTAGTGATGCCAAACCAAACTGCTTGTTGGGTTTGGGGGGGAAGGGGTGTATTTTGAAGTGATGGCAATGTTTTGGAACTAGATAGAGGTAGTGGTTGTCCAACACTGTGAATGTACTAAAGGGCACTGAATTATTCATCTAAAAATGGTTAACTTTATTATATGTGAATTTCACATCAGTAATTTTTTTTAAGAACTGCCTACCCAACTCACCTCCCTTGTCAGATGAGAAAATGTGCCTGAAGGCTCCGTGCCAACCAGAAGGTGCTCTACAGATGTGAGTTTGTGGGAAGGCTATTCAGAGAGTAACTATTCTTAGCTACTTTTATTTTTCCTGAAAAACAGAGAGCCCTGTCATTTCAATTAGACATTTAGCAAGGGTTGCCAAATCATGTGGCATTTTAAAGAAAACATTTTATCTTTATAGTACTTCTCAAAGCAGCTGTCATGGGATGAATTTGGGGTGAGTGGAGGGGAATACCAGCTGAAACTCATGTAGCTGGTATCAAGAGATACAATTTCTACAGCTCCAGGTCATACATATAATTCTAGTTCTTCCAAAATCAAAACCAAACAATTAAGACACTCCAGGTACTTAAAATATCCCCTGAGTCTGATACCGAGTTGATACTTTCCTTTTGTTGTTGTTTTTTTTTTCTAATATAATGGGGTTCCTGTGTGTTCCCTGAAAAGATGGCCTGAGAATGTATTGTTACCACCTGGCTGTGACCAGCCACATGAGCAATGGCTTGTGTCTGCCCTCTGTGATTCTCTTACGGGCAGGAACCACATATTATGCATCTTTACCCCCCCTAAGGTGCCTACATTAGCAGCCCGGTAGTAAATACTCAATGGATGGCAATGGCCTGGAATGGGTGATTTCCTGTGAGCTCCTGGGTTAATTTTCACTCTGGAGACTGGAACATCAGAGCTGGAGCACTCATTCATGAATGAGTACTTCATGTACTCATTTCCACTTAGTAAATTGTGAATAGTCCAGTTCAGGGAAGCTCAGAAGTCTATTCATGCTATCGGGGGGTCTTGGTAGCCAGATGCAGCCTTATCAGAGGTTGCCTCTTCAGCCTCTCCAAGGTGAAGTTGGAAGCGGGAGGAGAGAATTTTGACTCCATGTTGTCAGGATGCTGTCTGTGCTCTCTGTGTGTATCCAAGGGATTTCAGATGGTGCCTGGAGTAGGCTGCTCCGTGAAGATTAGATTTAGAGTTCTGCCTAGTTTACAGGAATTCTTAGTTTTTTCCCTACTAGAAATTTCAAATGTCAACAAAAGTAGAGAGAATAGTATGAATGACTCTCCCCATGTGCTCATCCTGTAGTCCAGTCGCTTTAAACTCATGCATAATCTCACTTCATCCTCACTGTCCAACTCATCTCCACTTTTTGCAAGACATTTAAAGATAAATCCCATATATTATATTATTTATCCACAAATATTTCAGTTGTTTCTTTAAAAGAACTTTAAAAAAATATTTTTTAAATTTACTTTAGAGAGAGAGAAAGCAGGGGTGGAGGGGGAGGGGTAGAAGGACAGGGAGAGATAGAATCCCAAGCAGACTCCCTGCTGAGTGTGGAGCCCAACACGGCTCAATCTCATGACCCTGAGATCGTTCCCTGAGCTAAAATCAAGAGTCAGCCACTTAACCGACTGAGCCCCTCAGGCGCCCCCAAGAGAAAAGAAATTTTTAAAAATAAGTGCAATACTATTATTAGAACTAAAACTTAACAACACTTCCTTATAATTGTGTAATATCCAGTTAATAGAATTCTCAAGTGCTTACAATTTTGGAACTTATCAAAAAGTGATTACCATCAAAATTTGTGATTTGTAATGAAGAATGGTCTTCATTCATTTATAAAGAGACATACCGAAAATACCTAGGCAAATTGTGAAATCATTTGTGTGGAAAGCACATCTGCAAAATATCTGTAGTTTCCAGGAGCCTGTTATTTTTAGGGTCTCATGAAAATATGTGCAGTTTGTAGAGTAGCTCTAGCCACTGTGGCATCTGTTAGCAGGAGGAGTGTTTTTGGCTGGTCAGATGGTGGATTTAGGGCTCCATGGCTGGGCTGAGGTTATGTGGAGAGTTACTGAACTTTAGTGAGAAATGCAAAAATCTCATCCTCACCACACCCAGGTTATGCACCCAAATTCCCAGACAATTTTTGTCTTATTTTCGGCAAAGTCTGTCCTCAATGAAAACCATACAGCTCTATCACTGGAAACACATTTTTGCCTTTGATCGGGTATTGGTTGAGGACTCAGCAGCGAACTAGCCAGACAGCAGGACATAGATGTGCATTATTACCCCATCTCTGTACATCCAAACATGTTTATCTAACAGTGGAAAGATCGCCCTGCAGATAGTACCAGAACAGAACACATGGGTGTAAAATAAAATTCTGCCTAGAGCTCTCCAAACACATGTTGGCAGTTGTGACAGAGAGAGCTAATTTGTTAATACTTAAGGAGTTTGCTATTTTGAAGACAAATAGCTCTATGTACGATTATTGTTAAATATTGATATTAATTATTATTCTATAATCAGTGACTGGCTGATTATTCTTTTAACTGATTCATTCTGTGAAACTGCATTTTGAAGAGCTGTGATTCCTTTTTGGAAGGTTCCCAGAAAACAGAACTGGACTTTTTAGCAAATTTGCTGTTAGTTATTGATGTATCTCTATAAGGAAGGCATTCTAATGTTTCTTGGAATCATCATTTGCAAGTTGTAAACAGTTTTCAATGTACCATTTACAAAACCATAGCTCCAACCCTCGTTACTATGGGATGAGCAGTCTTACTTCAAGAGCTTATTCTTGACTTTTCCAGACCATCCTGTTTAAAATCCCGGGCAGAATTTGATCAGCGTGTATTAGGCAGTGCTGTGCTCAAGGAGAGGAGATGAAAAGCAGCACATGACCAGATCCTTATGCTTTTGATCTGCCCTCAGAAAGAGCCTGGCTAGTGCACAGGGTTTTGTAATAAAAATCACTTCATCCAATGTTAATGTGGAAACAACTTGACTTGCTTGTGTGAATGAAGTTCTGGTGATCTCATTTAAACCCAGGAAATGTTATAGTCAGCCCATAATCCATCCTGTCTGATACCTGCTGTGCCCAGGTGTGGCTGTGTCTTTCCTCTTTCTAAGGGGATCCAATCACTCTAGTCTCTAGACTGGGAAGCTAAACTGTACAGGAGTCATATAGAGACTCAGCTTTTTAAAATACACGTGACATCCCTGCCTAGACTCAAAACATGTAGCAAACATCCAATTTAGAAAATTTAACCTAGAAAGTAGAGTTTTTATTTCTTACCTTTGTCCAGGCAATAGGCCCATTTCATGGTTTTATGAATACCAAATACGTACCTAGCTTAGGCTGAATAAAGGCCTTCATAAATTTCTTTAAGTTTTTAAACTTGGGAGTGGGTGTGAAAGTGTACAGGTGTCTCTAAAATTCTAATGTGTGGGACACAATGAAGGGAGCTGGATGGGTTTGTATAAGAACTATAGACATGATTTGAAATGAATTTGGTTAAAATCTAGAAGCATTGTCCATGATTTCTGGTAAAAATTGACATGCTCATGAGACTTAACTAATTTAACATGGCTGGTGAGAACCTTGTTTCCTCAATTTGTTTAAGATCATAAACAAGTCAGAAATCCAATAAATGCTTTGGTGGGGCATTCCATGAGGCACACGTTTGGAAAAATTGCTTTCGTTGTTATGTACTGGTTACTATATTGCTGTGACTAAGGTGTATCAAGAGACGAAATCCACTTAGCATTCCACCTGTGTACCTCCAACATGTTGAAAGGAAGCTGTCATGAGCTACTCGCTCACCTTCTTGCTTCTTTGCAATAATATGTCATAGAGGTGGGGTTAACTACACAAACTATCAAATATGATCCACCAATGAGAAAAATAGTAAGAGCTAAAGGCAAAGAAAAGTTAGGAAGAAACATTTAGGATGGATTGTCACCAGCTTTATCTGATCCTCAGAAGTGCTGAGTCATAGTTTCCAATAGGTTTAAACAATTGCTTGAGGACAATTAGGAAAGAGGTGAGATCCAGAGTGAGTGCTGTGAAGGACCAGTAGGTTAGCATGATGGTTCTGGCAGAGAACATTGATACCACTTAGAAATAAAAGAGCCTACTTTTCATTTTAGATAATTTACATGTGAAAAATACCATCATCTACAGGAATGCAATATAAAGAAGATGTCTGATCGTACTTGAAAATGTGAATCTGAGGCTTCACATAAAATATAAAGCCAAGTCGCTGGCTGGAAAATTACTTATCAACCAACCTCCTTTCTTCTGAAACACATATGATGTCCTTAGGGATACAGTGCTAGATGAGAAATGGTTTATGTAGAATGTAGCTGATTTTTAAAAATCCATTTCAAAATATATACAAAAAAGTCACCATATAATTTCCAAGTTTTTGTAGTTTTTTGTTTGTTTGTTTTTTTACCATCTTTTCATGGGTACTTATGTGAGCATTTTTGCCAATTCGTGGTACAAATTTCCAAACAGTTTTACAACAAAACCTCATTCATTAATTCATTACTAGGCAAAATCCAGAATGCTGTTATTCCAGGCACAATGTGACCACTGAGGATACAGAGGTGAAAGATAATTTCTGTAATCAAAGAATATAAAGAAGGTAGAGGAAGAACAGAGCATAGTCTATATCATGGTATAGATAAGCATGAGATATTAACAGGAAGCAGATAAAATGAAACATCCAAATCAGCTGGACGTGAGGAGCCAGCCCAGGTTTTCCCAAAGTAAAGTTACTTGATATAGTCTCTGAACAGTGAGTTGGATTTATTTGGATGTGAAGCAAATGGAGAAAAGGTATTCTTGGCAGGAAAAAAAAAAAAATGCGTACAAATGCCGAGTCCTGAGGGAGTATGGCTAACGGGTGTGCAAGTAGCCCTATATAGCTGGCATGTGTAATGCAAGTGCGGGGAAGGGCGATGGGGATCATATGTCCTGCTAAGAACAAAAATGTTTTCTGTTCATCTTTATTGTGACACAGCTGCCTCCTTCAGTTCAAACAAATAAACAGGACAGATTTCAGATAGGATTCCAAACAGTTCTGGAAACTTTTTAGCATCTTATGGGAGGGAGAACAAAATTTAAGAAAAGTATAGGATTACAGATCAATCTTAGCAAAATTGTCTAAAAACTCTATTAGCCATTGGGCTAATGATTTCTATTCCATTTGTTCACCTAGACTTCTGACAAGCTAATAGCACTGGGGTTGTGCTGGGGTGGTACAGCTCTCCCCCGGTCCTCGGGGCCAGGTGTGTTGTGGGGGTGGTCCTCCCTTTCCTCCACTTCTCTTTCCCACCCTCCCTCCCCTGTATCACATTTTAAAGCCCCGTATTTTCCACAGAGTATGGAATGTGAGCCAGACACAGAGGTGTTAAAAAGCATCCAATGCCAGTACATCTGGGGATTATTAGTAATGAACAAGGGCCAAAAAAGGAAGCAGCAGAAATACAGAGGAGCATACTCGTTGCACAGGCTAGGACAGAGGGATGGAGAGGAAGTGACTTAAAACTGGAGACAGGATTTCATTTTTTTCCATCTAGTTACAAATCATCTGACCTCCCTTGCACTGTGGAGAATGTGCTGGTCACCACAGCAAAGCAGATGTATGGGATGTGGGTGGCGTGGGGGACCAACGTCTTCAATATGTTTTCTTTGGGATTACTAACACATTGAATATGTCATCACAAGATGTACCACATTTCTGAGGCTGAGATTTGAACACTAGGGTCACACAAACCAAAGAATCTGTCATCTGGCTTATAATTTCCTCCCTTTCCAATCCTGTAACAAAGAATTTAAATAGAATTTTTCAATAGAAGTAGATTATACACCAATGAGTGATGTCTTTATGCCAAGCTGTTTGCTTGAATAAGTTCCTTTGTCCTTTTGTGCTGACCTTCTCTTCCTTCTTCCACACAATAAGAATTTAAATTAGTTCATGGGGGTAGAAGGCTGGTAAGTAAGACCACGTGTGTATTGAGATATCGATTGTTTTTTGGAAAAGCATTTTATTTTAATAAACAACATGTGGTCACATAATTGCTATTATCAGACCCTAAAAATAAAAGTACTCTCCAAGCTGGGGCTTTTGAACCCAATCATCTTGCAAATGTCTGAAATAAATGAGTAGCCTTAGCTATTGTAATTTCATCCATCAGGAAGTCAGGCAACTATTCTACCCAGATGCTTTAACCCTTCTGTATGTTAGAGACCCTGAGACTGGTTCCAACTCTCTCCAACACAGTTTGCCCTGAACTTTGGAGCTCAGAAATGATGATACGAGTCTATTTAGTGTGCTCCTCTTGTGAATTTCTATGTGAGGACTGTCCCATCAGCTGAACACTCCATAAAAGTAAAAATGAAACCTGGGCACGGGGCACAGATTCTTAACCTGTTTTATTGGCTATATAAATATTAGTTCAAGATAACTAGAGAAGGACTCAAGCTGGGAAATGGGAAAGAATTGGGATGGGAAAATAATGGATTAAATGACTTCCATTCCTTTCTCTTAGTAACAAATAAGTTGGCTTATCCAAAGCTCAGGAGTTAAAGTCCTTCACCCAGCTGTACATGTAACTTGTATTTAGTCCGTCCATATGTCACTAGTGTGTCATGTCCTAATGATTCCAGTCCAAGAGACTTCACACATTGACTATTTTCTTCCAAATGGCAGAGGCAGAAATAGATGGGTTATTTAGGCAGGATTCTTGTTAAATTTGTGAACCACCTCTGCATTCTACCTTTTTCCCCCTTCTTTTTCAATAATTTATTTTTTAAGATTTTATTCATTTATTTGTGAGTGAGAGAGAGCATGTGCAAGTGCATGGATTGGGGAGGGACCTGAGAGAGAGGAAGAAGGAGAAGCAAACTCCCAACTGAGCTAGGAGCATGATGCAGGGCAATCCCAGGACTCTGGAATCATGATCTGAGCTGAAGGCAGATGCTTAACTGAGTGAGCCACCTGGGCGCCCCTGTATCCCACTGTTTTAATCAAAATATTTTTAGTCAAGTCGATCTTTGTGTCTGTCATGATTTAGTAAACCTCTTGCTCCAACCCTCTGGAGAATCACGTTGGGCCATGCTTCTTCTCAAGTCCTTGCTTCTCTTCCCAGCACACCTTGAGGGAAATAATGCTGCCTGCCTTCTTGTTCATGACTCTAAATTTGAATGATAACATTTTATATTTTCAAGCAATATTTATACAGAGCTTAAAATAGATCTTAATTAAGAACTGAGTGTTTTCACCACAAATGGATATTAAGGATTATATTTTGTTGTGACTTTTCCATCTTCCCAACCATAAAAATTGAGCTTTTCAATTTTATTAGCTTCTATCAACTGTTTTCTCAAAATCAGAATACAATGTGGCAAGTGGCCATTTGATTATTAGTCTAGCCTAATTCCTAGTGGAGATGGAAGAGAATTACATGAGATTGGAGAAGTATATAGTTTGATATTCTATACTAAATGAATAACTTTACTTCAATTAAGTAATTGAATATACTTAAATTAAGTAATTGTTGGAACAATGGATTGTTTACATATAATTTAAACATATTAAACAATCTGGTTCTGCTAATAAGGTGACTTCAATAAAACAAAACAGAAAATTTTTAATTGAGAAACTTCAGTCTGGATTCTTGATACTCTTGCAAGAAATTTTGCCTCTAGGAAACCTAAGTTCTTCTAAACCTTCCTACTACAAAAACTATGAAACATAAATTAGCAAGGAATAAGAAACTTTACCTTGAATTTCATGAGATTAGTTCTTTTAAAAATTATATTAATTTTAATAGATAATATAGGCATCTAGTGCAAATTAGAAAATGTTTAAAGGATTTCACATGGAAACTAAAATTTTCCTCTTTTCTCAGTTCTCTGTCCTACCTTCCCATGGGTAAATTCTGCTATACATTTCTTGGGTTTTCTGAAGTAATACATTGGATAACTTTTGTACACACACACACACACACAAACATGTATGTGTGTGTATATATACACACATGCTCACACACTCATTAACCTGTATCTTCACTGGATTTTTATTCTCATTTTTAAACCATGATATTACAAGTGAAAAATGGCTCAAACTCATGCAACATCTAAAATTCCCAAGTGTTTATACTTGGGCTCAGAAATAGTTACTAACACAGACCTATTCTGTAATTGTAAGGAAGCTCTTTCATAAACAACAATTTGAAAGTGTGTTAAGTTCTCATAACTACCTGGGCATCAGTATTTGAATCTTGAATATGATTTCTCATGGGAAAGGGAATTTGATGCTCTACAAGAAATAGGAAGTAAAAACACACATCATCTATTTATCATACTTGATATGAGGAGGAAAAGTACTTGTTTTGTAAAGACCCACAGGATACAAGATGCAAAGAAAACTGCAAAGCTGTGTATTGCCAGCAAGACACAGGTGTATACCACATGAGGATACGAAACAATCCAGCCACAATGCGTGTGTTGACAGCTCTGAGGCTACACTGTGTTTCTCCCAAAGGGCACTCGTGTGTTTGTTATGTGTTACTTTATTTTTCCATATAGTTTCAGAAATTCTCAAGCCTATCCCTAAGCACAGTGGCTACGTAGTAGGAGTAAAGATGAAGCTGTCGGGGAATAGTTGTCAGTGAATCTCTTACTTAGACTCATGTGTCAGGGAACCAATTTTCCACTTAGACCATGTCTATCTGAAAGATAATATTGAGTCCATATCTCATATGGACCAGACATTTTCTGTATGAGATATATACAAGAGGCATCCTTAATCTTTGCAACAATTCTATAGAGCAGTGTTTCCCTATCTTACCTTATCTAGTTTCACCAGGACAGTATTTTATTAATAATACAGACTCCTGGACCATATACAGTTCTACAAAATTAGAATCTCTGTGAGAAGGAGTCTGTGAGTAAGTAGTTTTTAAAGAAACCCTGTGAGATTTTAAAGATTAGGTAAGTAGGGAAACGCTGCTGAAGGTAGGAATGATATCAGTCTTATTAAGGAGGAAACTGAGACTCTGTTAAGTAACTTACAACAATGAATAATTCAAACAGCAGTATGACTCCAAAATTCTTCCCATCATGTTACCTTTCTGAAGGTCATGAGGTCAGGAAAATGTGTAATGCTACACTGAAAATTTTATATCGTAGACATTCAATCCTGGATTTAGAAAAAAAACTTGAAATTGTGTGGCTTCTTCCTCTGCTTTGGTTAGAGCAATTATACTCCACCAATAGCCAAATTACAAAAGTCTTTATAATTATATGTGGAGGATAAAGGGCTCCAAGAATTGCTACAAAAACTCTCCCAAGATGCTGCTTTTTGAACATGGAACAGAAGTGTTTTTGTCCTGTCTATTCCAAATGAGGGGAAAATGGGTCAAAAACAGGGGGAAAAAATCAGGCAAACTAGAAGGTGTTGATTTCTCTAGATGCTGAGACTGTGTGGAAAGGGTTGGCTTTGCCTATTGCCCCATGATCAATAGCAACAATGTACATGTTAGAGTTGAGAATGTGTTCTGTGTTCAAAGTAGAGAATTCCCAGGAATCTTCTTGAAGCTTAATGAGATACAGGGAACAAGGCAGAAAAACCCAAGTTAGGGAGGACTTGCCTTGATTTCATAGAATTATTGTTTCTTAGGATTTCAGTGAGGCTCTATGAATACACTGGGGAAGTTACTGGACCGCTGGCAGAGATCCATCTTTCCTAACTTATGATGCAGGCAGCATTAGCAGAATTCTCTCAGCTCTGGACTTCCATGTCAAAAACCAAATATCTAACAACCCCAGCCCTAAAATGAATATGTGGAAAAGGTACTCAAAGATTTTCCATGGTGTGCACAGCATGAATTGTTTTCAGGAAATCAATTTCCATATCCTTAATTCCCATGATTTTTTTTTTCCTTAAAGTTTTCTGGAATGTGCCTGTGTTTACAATAAGTCTTTTGCCATTTTATGTGGAAAGAAAGGCAAAATCGTCATGCATTCCAAATCTTGATATACTGCATTAACCAGCAGTATAAAACCTTTTATAGATGACAGACTAAAGTAAAATTTGCAGTTTGGGTTTTAACAAAGATGTTCTTGATGGTTGATTAGGATATCCTAGACACATCTTTCCTTGTCTTGTCATTAATTCTTTAAAAGTGAAGCTTGGTCCTGGCTGGAAAATTCTGGATACAGAGCATCTAAAAATAGTTGTGATGACTTGTATATTTTAAGAGTTAACTAGACGTTTTCTAAAACCAATTTTCTCTAAGAAAAATATCCATGGCAGTGTCGTGACTTATTTTAGGATCAGTATGCATTAATCAATCAGGTAGGTAAAAGCTATTTTTTTAATCATGTCAAATTACTGTGAATTTCACCTTATAAACATATTCATAAAAAAAACTAAAATTATGCTGAGAAATTTTACATGTCAGATGTGTGAGAGGATGTGTACTATTTTAGGGATGGTGCAGGGTAAATGTTTGTAGATCACAGAACTGGTTGTGTCTGGATTGCAGCTGGTGTTCAATAAATAAATAAATAAATGTTCAATAAATAAATCCAATAAATAAACAATTATTGGATATTGAATGAATACCCAAACAGCCGCCTTAAGGAACCCATGGCACATATCTGGAACATCATGAAATATCTGAACTTCTTCCGTCCAGTTTAATGAAGCTCAATCCTCCTGGCCTTATGTTCAGGAATCCTCAAAGATACACCCTTATCCCCTAGAGGTAATTGTGGACAAAGGGAAAGATCCCATGGCACAGCCTTTGGCATGTAGTATACAACCACACATTAGCCAGATTGAGTTCTATGTCCCCACACCTCCGGAAGTTGCAGTCTTAAGGTTTGACTTTGAAATCACCACCTTAAAGGATAGCAAACCTTGCATATACATTGAAACAGAGAACTATCATATGGAACGTCAGGGCAAGAGAAGTTAATCTTTTCTTTAAGGACCTAGGGGAAGCCAGTCTGATGGCATCAATTTCCTAATAATTGTCAACCTTCTGCTATGTTCTCATTGAGAACCCAGACATTCTAGTCCCCAGCCCTTTGCTGCTACCTCCCTCTATCCACTCGCCCCAAATGTTTTTCATTCCCACAGCTGGGTCGTCCCCCTGCAGGCTTTCTTCTGCCTGCCCAGCTGATGATGTTTTTCTGGCTCCAAAAAACTTCCGATTGTTACAAACAGTGCTTGCGGGGACAAAGGATTGTCCCGATTAAAACAATAACAACAAAACTAGGACGGTCTTGCAAGAATCCGGATGGGTGGCCAGCCCACATGAACACTATGTGATGTCTCTCTCTCTCTTTTTTTATTCTCCCCATCATTAAACAGGAACAAGGTCATTATTTTGAAAACTCAGGAGTTACACTAAGGTTTTAGTTGTGACCAAAGTTTTGTTCAGTAGCTGGTGCTGCTGAGATCCCTAAAACACTTTTTTCTGTGTCATTATTCTTAGGGGTCTGATTCCGTCATCATCACATCTGCATGTTTAAAGGGATGGGAAGCCCTGAAAAATTAGAATAAATTTCACCCCGAATCTTAATCTCAAATTAGCAGGTCTTTTTCTCCCTGCAGTTTTGTGAATAATTGAAAAAAAAAAAAAGGCTCAATTAGTTCAAATAAGATGGAGTTACATTTCATTTCATTCTTTAGAATATTATTTGATTATCACTAATTGATTATCACTAATTGGGCCTTTACTTGTAACTCTGATTACATTGAGTTTAAGGGGACACAAAACTGTTGTCGAGAAATGAAACGAGAAAATGTTGTTTACAGTATTTCCCGTGTTGTCTGCCTGTATTCTCTCTATCCAACAGCTGCACCAGGACATGCTGTTGGTATTTGGAGGCTTCTAGAGAGAGAAGTGGCCAAGTTTATTTTTCTCATCTCTGAATTTGGCACACAGGTCAGCACTGAAAACCCCTTATCTATGTGTGGTTCAGACTGTCATGAGTTAGTTCTCTTCATCATCATACCTTGTAAGGAGGCCAGAAAGCCAGGGCAGAACCCTGAATCCCCAAATTCTCTGCTTCTGAGCACATAGGACTTATCTGCAGAAGTTACTTATGCTCTCTTTATTTCATTGCTAGAATTTTAAATAATGATTCCACATTAGCACAGAGGAACGGATATAAAAAAAATCCTTTATACTAAAAAGAAATGTTCATGTTTGATGGACTTTATTTTCGAGCTGTGTCCAATGCATTCACTCTTTTTTTATTTCATGTCTAACTAGTGTTGCTATTTACAGAAACCATTCTATTTTTAGCCTAGGAAAGGGGTTGGGCAAAACTTCTTTGTTTTTTGGCCTGATCATGGACAGCTCTCATATATTCTTAATTCATGGCCCATCATCTGCTATTATTAGGTGTCTCAAATGAACCCATCTCCTAATTGTGACTGACGCTAAGTCATGAATGATTTTTGCACCAAGGCAAGTATTCCTGGATGCTCATGCTGCCCAATGTCACCTTTCCTCAGACTGTTTATCTAGACAAGAAGAACCATGCAAATTCACTATTAATAATTTCCATAGCAGGTAAAAAAAATTGGTCTTCTTATTAATTTATACAAATAAGTAACAAGGAAGCATATTATTGCTTTTGTTAAATGGAAAGTTAGACTAAGATACTCAATTTCATTTTTTGTATGCCATAAAACCATCATCAGATGGGAAAAGCAACAGGCTTTTGAGGCTGAAGTAAGCGGAAAATAAAGATTTTTCTGTGGGAAAGTTTCTGAATGGCACTTTTACTAATGTATATAATTCCCTTCAGTGGCCTATTAATGCCACAGTCATCACTACTTCAGGATCATCCATAACTACTTTAATCTCATACTTCCCTCTCCTTCTCTCTTTCTCTCTCTCTCCCTCCTTCCCATTCTACCTCCCTTCCTCTCTTGCCTGCTATGATAGCATTTCCAGACATTTTAAGGGGGAAATGTGGGAAGAAACTAGCAAGCTGCAGAGAACTCATCCTTGAGACGAAAATGTCTTATTTAAAGCTCTTTATTAAAAAATAATGTATGAGGCTGAAAATATGAGAACTGCTATTAATGGTTTAGATCCATATTTTCCCATGTCCTGTGTTTTGTTGCTAATGGTTATGCCAAAGGAAGCTATATGGCTGAGTAGATCTGGTTTGGGAGACAATGATTTCAGAAAGTGAAGCACGCTCCCATCTTCTTTGCTTTCCCAAAGACCTGCTTCAATCAATTTGTCTTATCATTTATGTTATTCATATTTGAAGGCTGTTTATTGGAACAAGGAGTTTCATAAGCATACCAGAAGCCATATAATGTAATCTTGCATCTTGATTATTAAAATTTTATTTCAATTGTCAAAGAATTGCTCTTAATATTATGTTCTGGGATTGCATTTCAAGTGCAAGATCACACACACTTAACAAAGGTTATCTTTTATTACATAAAATTCTGCATATTTTTTCTGCCTGTCATTTCTATTTAAATTGGCTTTAAATAAAACTACAAAAATAGCATAATAACACTGCATTTCCCCTAACATATTTTATCTCTTAGACCAACTAAGCTTTCCTCTGAAAAACTTGTGAGAATTTTACTGTGATCCCATTCAAACAGAGGACTACTATACATATTACTTTTTTGTAATATCATCTGCATCAAATATTTTTTTTTACAAAAAAGATTTTATTTATTTATTTTAGAAAGAGAGAGAGAGTGGAGGGAGGGGCAGAGGAAGAGGGAGGGGCAGAGAATCTAAAGCAGACTCCATGCTGAGTGCGGAGCAAATAGTGGGGCTTGATTTCATGACCCTAAGATCATGACCTGAGCCGAAACTGAGAGTCGGATGCTCAACCAACTGAGCCATCCAGGTGTGCCATGCATCAAATATTTTCCATTTCAAGCATTTTCCATTTCCCACAAACTGAGAATGGGAAGTTAATGATGTATCTTCCACAATTTTCTGCAAAATGAACTGCTACTTTTAGCAAACAACTTGCTTTTTACCTTATAGACTATTGTTTTTATTCTATCTTTTAAAGAATGGAATTAAGTATTATTCTATAATCAGAATCCCTTGAAGATTTGTTGTTTGTGTTGCAAATTGCTCATGAGGTTTTAGGTAACACATGTGTATTTCCATTGAAAAAACATGACCTATTTTTAAGGAAGCAAAAAAAAAAAACCCCAAAACTTGTAAGACATCAAATGTTTCTTGCAAAATAATTTGATGAAATAAATGTAAATGAATCAGAAACATGTGAATTGTATTTCACTTAAAATTAATGGGTTTAACTGTGAAGGGAATAAGTGCTTGGGGGAAAGAGTGTGGCAAGGCGGGAAGTGACATTTGTTTTGTTTTCATCAGTCTTGGAATCTTGAAAAATGGACTAATATTCTGAATTTAACCTCATTCAGATTCTCCATTAAGCCTAATGATGGAGATCCAGAATGGGACAATAATATGAAAATTCATTTTATAGATTTATTTGGCTATGATTATAATGTAGGCATCAAACACGACCACCATATAATCCTTCAAAAGCACTTGCAACTCGAAATTTGTGATTTTCCTCTTGTAATCAAGCTGAAAGTGTATTTTTCCCCCCGTAGAATATGTAAAGTCTTCAACCATACATATCAGCTTCACATTTATTTCCTCTGTTAAGTTGAAGAGGATCTGATGGAAACAAAAAACATGGGGACACTGAATGTAACCACACATAGCAGAAGGGTGGGAGGCAGGAGGAAGAGAGTGTAAGAGAGGGAGAAAAAAAAGGGGAAAAGAAATAGACCATGCATGCAGACCTAGGTCACCAGACCTCATTTCATAAGCAAAGCACTCAAATCCCACTAATTATTTGAGAGTCGCAAGAACTTTAGCCCATAGGTTTGCACTCATACCATTTATGCAGGCTAAAAACAACTACATAGCTTCTTTTTACTTTTTGTAGTTTTCAATTAAAAAAAAATCCATTACTCTGAAAACAGGAAAGAACTACAAAAAGAAAAGAAAAACAACTTATAAATAAGTCTCCCTGTCAACATGCTTCAAAATATGAGGAAGTTTGATGTGTGGCATGGCAGTTCAATTTCTCAACTCCGTCTCTGCAGACAGGGACATTTTGATGTCCTGAACACTTCCAAGAGGCAAGGAGTACATAAGTGGAGCATGTATTTTTATTTTGGGAGATCATCTAGGGTACTGGTTAAGTAGCCTCACATGGTGAGAAATGGAGACACTGGGTCCTTTCTGTATAAGTTGAAGGTGCTATAGGCCATAGGGCTCTTTTTGTATGTAAAGAGCCTTCCTTTTCATTTTCTGAGAACACAATGCCATTGGAGTTGGGCATTTCCCTTACCACTCAGAACCCCACTGCTGCTCATCTCCTGCATTTGGAATAAGGACCCTGCTCCTTGATTTCTTTGTGCCAAACAGCTTTTTACCTCAAACAGTTCTAGAAGTGCTTCTCTGCCATGATCCTTTGGGCAGAATTTGTGGAGAGTCACTCTTAATGTATTTGTTCCCTAATGAGGCAGGAGATGTGTTTTAGCTTCTAGCACAGTCCTTTGTTGTTTCATTTAAACTTCTTCTCATCCAGTTTAGTAGAGGAAAAACGGAATAGTGAAGCTGTTTCATTTACACCATAAATCAGTGTCATTATTACAATTACAACTATTTCTGAACCCCTAAAGTTACTCTTAAAAGCTCTACGGACTCACACAAAATATAAATCCCAGCTCCAAAGTTGTGTCATCAAAAATACTGGACTAGCATCAACTCTATCTTTGTCCCCACCAACAATCAGTATTTATAGGGTCCTCGAAGGAATGTCTCGCAGGATCCATGCTCAGACATGATTTCAATGGCACATTTCCTTTGACGAGAAACTACTGTGATGTATTTCCCACCATGATTTCCCGAGCTGACTTTTCATAAGTGTGATGGAATCTAATCTACTTTGTGTTTGGTGTGGTTGTTGCACTTTCTGACAGGCCTACCCTTGTAGCAGTGATAAGGAATGTGAAATTGGGAGATATTGCCACAGTCCCCACCAAGGATCCTCGGCCTGCATGGTGTGTCGAAGGAAAAAGAAACGCTGCCATAGAGATGGCATGTGTTGTCCCGGGACCCGCTGCAATAACGGTAAAGATCTAGTTCAGTGTCGATGGGCCTCTTTCTTTTTATGTAGGAGGCATGTCTAGCTAATTCAACTACCTTCTCCTTAACCAGACCCCTGAAATGCAAGGAGCCTTTCCAAACTGGCAGGGATTGGATCATGGTTTAGATAGGTGTATGGTTACTTGGATTACCTCCCCAATTTAGTTTTCCTGGGCTCTGATCTCTATATCTACATTTTATATTCTATGACAATCTAGGATTTGCCATGCTGAAGTGTTTTATATGAATATCTATAAACACGTAAGTGAATACATGCGAGAAGAGCAAAGAACCTACTATGATTTAGCAATACGGTGGTGAGTCCTTCCACTCCATACCTTGACTCTTACATTCAGTGTGTCTTCTTTTAAAGGCCCCACCCTGCACCATACTCATAGTGAAGGAGTGAGTGGTTCCTCCAAAGAGAGACGCAGGAGTCTGTTCTTCAGCCTTTCCATAAGCATGACTTCACCCAATCTCAATGAATTTATAGGGAGACAATTCAGCAATAATGATGAAATGACATCATCATTTCATCAATGACTCAAGGACAACACAGGATAAAACCATTAAAAAATTACAGAAGGTGATCAGAAACATAAACGTAATCATATAAACCAAGATAATCAGACTTCTAGCTGTATACATGCTCCTGACCTGTGGGCAGAGTCCTATTGAAAGTACCTGGGACAGGTGAAGGGAAGAAGGCCTCATGCCATTAGAGATGTTTATAGTATAGAATAAGGTTATATTTTTGATGAACAAAGGAAACTGGATCCTGAAGATGGATATCTGGTCAGACATTTTAAAAGTACAAATAGCTAATATTAATTTAATACTAAGTCATTATTTTAAACACTTCACATGTGTTCACAACTTAATGAAGTATTTTTTTAAAGATTTTATTTATTTATTTATTTATTTGACAGAGATCACAAGTAGGCAGACAAGCAGGCAGAGAGAGAAGAGGAAGCAAGCTCCCCGCTGAGCAGAGAGCCCCATGTGGGGCTTGATCCCAGGACCCTGAAATCATGACCTGAGCCAAAGGCAGAGGCTTTAACCCACTGAACCACCCAGGCACCCCTAATGAAGTATTTTTATTCCTATTTTTGCCCACAGTCACTTGGTCTTGAGAGAGACGAGATTCAAATTAAGGAAGCCTGACTTAGTTTCAGCGATTTAATTCTATTTCATATTATGTAATATGATTCAATATTATTTTATGTAAATAAGAGAATAGCTGAATGAATAGAGGATGGATAAATGATAGGTAGATAGATAAATAGATAGCGTCACACCTCACATCAGCACAATGGCTGGATAAGCATCGGACTTTATAGAATTGAATCAGTCTAACAACTTATTCGCTATCTCCAGGCATCTGCATCCCTGTCACTGAGAGCATCTTAACCCCTCACATCCCAGCTCTGGATGGCACCCGACACAGAGATCGAAACCATGGTCATTACTCTAACCACGACTTGGGATGGCAAAATCTAGGAAGACCACACACTAAGATGTCACACATAAAAGGTAGGAAATCTGTAACTCTGTGCTTACTTTTTCTTGTTTGAAGAGAAGTAGAATTAAACTATTGATAATTCATTGCATTGGTTTTAGAAAAAAAACAAGGAAGTTACTTTGTTGACAATATTTTAACTGATTTTATTAATTATTAATTTTTAGGATCCTGGAGGTTTCTAAGAGCCGTTAAATTGTTAGTAAATATATATTATGAGAACTGTAGCACCCCTGATCAATCATGCCATTTTCTAAACAGTCCTCCCTTTAAATGTTTGCAGTCATATGATTACATCCCTAAGCTTTTGAATCTTTTTCTCACCTTTACAGAAATTTTATTTCACTAAACAACTACGTAATACACTATTTATAGACCAACTTATCAAAAATAATTGGTTTCTAGTAGGATTATATGGTCATAAAATCCCCTTACTTGCATCAAAATATTTGGGAAGCCTAATCACTAACAGTAAAATTTGAAAGCATGAAATTACAGAACTTTACTACTAATAGTAAAACATTGAAGGCATGAAACACATCTATCTTTAAAGGAGACTTCTTTCAAGTGTATTCTGTAGAACATCACTCCTTTAAGACATTCTGTGAATAAAGGTGTGCTGTGTTCAAGAGTTTTGTAATAATGCATCTTCCAGTTTGGGAACATTATATAATTGGTATATTGAGGGCTCTGAGAAGCCCAGCAATGAGGAAAACTGGTTAAGGTATTTAAACACCGTGTGTCCCCATATTTCTTGGCCACAGAAACATTTCCCCACATTTTTATGTTCTGCAGAGCTAGTGTCCTATAGAATACCTGACCCATTAGTCAGATCTGGAATAGTAATGTTGACATGGATAGTGCTAAAAAGATTGACAGCTCCTCTGCAATTATCCCTTGTCTATGCTCCCTGAAGACCTATGTCTTTACCCTGTCTCCTATTTCTATTCCACCAAATTCACATGCATTTGTCATTACATGAGTATCCTTCCTTATTCCCAATAGATGGCTATGTCACAGTACAGTTTCAAATTTAATAATTTTATATAGTTTTATGTGTAATTTTCTTTTTTTTAAATTTATTTATTTGTCAGAGAGAGAGAGAGAGGGAGAGAGAGCAAGCGAGCAGATAGAGCAGATAGAACAGGCAGATAGAGTTGCAGGCAGAGGTAGAGGGAGAAGCAGGCTCCCCGCCGAGCAAGGAGCCTGATGTGGGACTCGATCTCATGACGCTGGGATCATGACTTGAGCTGAAGGCAGCCGCTTAACCAACTGAGCCACCCAGGCGTCCCATTTTTATGTGTAATTTTCTGATGGCAACTAGGAAGAACTCTTATGACAATGGCTAGTGGGTCGTGTCTGTTTCCCACAGTGGGACTGGCTCCTTCTGGGATGACAGATAATCCTTTAGACTAGGATTGACACATTATGGCCTGTGTGCCAAGTCTGTCCTACTGCCTGTTTTTGTACAACAATGTTTTGCTGGAATAGACTTGCCGATTCATTTAGGCATTACTTATGTCTGCTTTTGTGACAGCAGAATTGAGAAGTGACAGATCATATGGCCTAAAAAGCCTAAATATAGACAATCTGGCAAAAATACAGAGAAGTTTATTGATCCCTTCTTTATATAGGTGACACATCAACCCAGCTGTGATGTGTGTTTGCTCTTTGTTGACTTGGCCATTTTTTCTGAATTAAATATCCAGATTTGTTTTTCCACATGTTTAAATGATGGGTTCTTGGTTGACTCTGGAGCTCTCTGCTCTTTTTCTACTCTGCTCTGGCTCACAACTCTTTAGAGACTGAACGGTACTAGGCTCCTTGTCCGGAAGGCCTTTGGGATTCCAGTCCCAGCTAGCGATTCCTGGCCCCAGATGCTGACATGACCTTCACTTTTGGGTCCTCGAGTTTGAATGTGGTAGTGGCTTCCTGCTCTGTTGCTTTACCATCCTCTGGTCCTTCTTAGCCCTGCCACCACCTGCATGCCTACTTCTCTGCATTAAACATCTTCTGTCTTAAGTTTCTGTTCTCCTGGCTAGACACTGATGCAAGGTTTTAGGTGTCCCTGAGAATTTCAGCTTTCTCCTTGAAACAGTTTATTTACACCTTCCAAGAAGGTATCAAATTAATTACCTTGTAAGTAGTTCTCTTTATTTTTCATTCACCCCAAAAACAAAAATGATCGGAGAAATATCTAAGAGCAGGCCATGCCAAAGTAAAGAGAAGATGAAGCACAGTCCTAGCTCTTCATGAAACTTGATATTCAGATGGCAACTAATCAAAATAGACAATAACGGATTGACACGATTAGAGGGAGAGTCAAGTGATAGGAATCCAAGACTTTCCATCATAAATGATAACTTCATGGAAGACAGCACAAGTAAAAGTATTGTATGTACCTCTGATTGCAAAGTAGGATTTTTTTCTAGTGTCGTGGTAATATCTTTTGGTCACCATCTCTGTAGGGCATGAAGGAGACCCCTGCCTACGATCATCAGACTGCATCGAAGGGTTTTGCTGTGCTCGCCACTTCTGGACCAAAATCTGCAAACCAGTGCTCCATCAGGGGGAAGTCTGTACCAAACAGCGCAAGAAGGGGTCTCATGGTCTGGAAATTTTCCAGCGGTGTGACTGTGCAAAGGGCCTGTCCTGTAAAGTATGGAAAGATGCCACCTATTCTTCCAAAGCCAGACTCCACGTGTGTCAGAAAATATGATCACCTCTGAGGAAAATCATCCCTAGCAGACTGTGAATCTGTGTATTTAATGCATTATAGCAAGGTGGAAAATAGGATTTGGATCTCAGAAGAATGGCTCAAATAAGGAAAGTGATAAGAATATAGAGGTCACAGAGAGAGAAAAAAAAAGAGAATAAGCAGATTATAAAGGGGTAACAAATGTAGTACAACTGATGCATTTCCATGATGCAACTTGTTCATGTAAATAATGTACACGTTTGTGAAAATGCTATTACTGAAAAAAAAAAAAAAGCGCACAGTGAAAATTACTGATGAGTACCATATGACTTTCCAAGAGTTTAGGTTGTGCTGGAGGATCAGTTGCCTTCAGATTGGTGATTGCCTATAGAAATAACCTAAAAGCCATATTTCTAATTCAAAGTTATAGTTAACAAAATAGTCCCTTGGCATACAATAGGCTCTAACATAAAAAGCATTGTTAAATAGGAAATGAAAGCATGGAACATAGATAATTTGCAACACAGAATCACCTTTTGGTTTGGAATGCTACTTCTATGGCTCAATGAAAGGCCTTGGTAGACAAGAAAAAAAGCAGTCAGTATTTTCCAAATAATCTCAAAATAATTGCAAGGCTTTTATGAATGCCTTTAGGAAAAACCAAACTTATTTTGCTTTCAACTATTTATTTACATTTTTCAAAAGTTGATTTTCACTGGTAATTCCAAAGAACCAGTATAAGACAAAACAGTCCATTCACATTCTAAAGGAATGGCATTGCACATTTTCTTGATTGTATGTGATTCCAGCCTTGAATATATTTTATTTTCCAAAGTATCCCAATTAATTGTGAATAGTAAAGAGTGGAATTTCACAGATTGCAAAAAATTTTAAGGTGTCCAATATACAGAATCAACACTAAGAGATTGTTATTTTTTGAAGCTTTGGCATTCCGTGTGTTTGATAGAATTAGATTGGTAAACCCATTTATTTTTTACACATGTAGCAGTACAGTCAGGAAAAGCTGAAAACAGAAATTGATCTACATTTGTGCTGCACTGAGGGACACAAGGAAATGGACAAAACTTTGTCAAGTGCCCAGGTTTTGGCAACATGTCGATCATGTATCTGAAGCACAAACTGACTATTCATATTGGAATCCCAAGGCTGCACAACTTAAATGGAAGTTTTCCATGGGATGTGCTACCACAATATTTACTATGTGGATGAGTTCTGTGTAGGTCACTAGTTGACCTCAAAATATTTATTTTATATTTTTTGAGGTCCTAAAATAATATGAGGAAGTATCATGAAATAGATTCCCAGGGCAGGTAGTATCTTAAGGTTCTATTGTCCTCCATCAACTTCTAACTTGCCAATGGCACCATCTGAATTTTCTGTACCAATCTCTCTCTTTAATAGCTGGGTTTTTCTTTTTTTGTTTTTGTTTTTGTTTTTTTGCCAAAGATACCATTTCTGTTTTCTTCAGCCATTGAAAGTAAAGAATATAAATGGAATAACTTGTAAAATCTACGTATTGCTAACCTGTAGAAACCACAGTTTCCAAATTCTTTGAAACCATTTTATTACCTTTTTTTACTTTGCTCAGTTCTAAATATTTATGTCTAGAGCATAAAACAAAAAATTATCTTATAGTTATTACTTTTGACCTTTTCTTTTAGAGACTGCAAGTCACTCCTTAATTTTCTCTTTCTTAAACCCCTTCTGAAGTTTCAAATTCAAGTTTTCCCAGTAGAGATTAAATCTGAGCCTGCAAGTCTATTAAGAATTTCAGCTTCCCATACACATTTACAAGGGTGATTAAGATTCACATTTTTCCACATGTCTGCTAAAACAAAAATTATAAGCTCATCTATCCAAGAACCAAAGTCTGTGCAAACAGGTTTCTATAAGCTTGACAACATGAAAATGGAATGTTTCAGTCAAACATTTCCCATATAGCAATCACATTTACAATCTGTTTTTTGCATTAGTTCCCTATGTACATCCCAAAATTATTATTTGAAGTAATTTATTTACAGGAAATGTTAATGAGATGTATTTTCTTATAGAGATATTTCTTACAGAAAGCTTTGTAGCAGAATATATTTGCGGCTATTGACTTTGTAATTTAGGTAAAATGTATAATAAGATAAAATATATTAAATTTTTCTCCTTCAGAAATGGAATTCAAATTTCCTTGTGTTTTGCTTTTGAGAAAAACTTTCACAGAATCATAGATTCTCAGAGTTCAAATGGACAATCTGATTTGACAGTTGGGGTAGGAATCCTTTGGATGACATCACCATGAGATGACCCAAGGCAGTTTATTGTTGCTAAAGGCAGTTTATTCATGGCAGGACAGATGTAATTGTTAGAAAGTTACTATTTCATTAAACTAAAATATTCCGGGCTGTGCTTTCTACCCATTTATTCCTACTTTGTGTTCTGGAACATCTTGGAACAAGGAGTCTCCACAAACTTCTTCAAAACACTTGAAGCCACCTAGCCTATTTCCTATAATCTTCTAGCCTGATTAAAATCTCCCCAGAGATGCCAACATGCTTAGCATATTGGTTCACTCCCCAGTGGCACAATGAAGCCATAGAATATATTTCTACATGGATACAGACTGAGTTACCTGGCCCTAAGTGAACTCACAGCTACTACCTGGCAAAGTCTTTCCTCTGCTTCCTAAATATAGAGATATTAGGAGTCTTTGATAAACAGAACTCACCAATTTTGAGACTGGGAGTGGTTGTAGAAGCCCATGTTGTATTAGAGATTTTAATGGACTGGAAATGTGGGAAATAAATGTTCTGTGACAGTGGGATAGATTAAATGTACCTATGGCAGCATAATGAAGCTCAAACAGTCACATAGCTGGAGGTCAGAGTTGAAGATACCTCAAGTATTGCTGAAATAACTTCCACATTATTCTAATTAGTCACTTAAATAGTTATTCTTAAATAGTTATTCATTTCCTCAAATTGAGAACATTTGTATTTCCTAGCTACAGTGTATTTTTAGCCTATAACAGTCATATGGGTAATATTTTTCTTTTCCACCGAGTTCAGGGAGATGCTCTGAAAACTGACAAATTGTCTTGACTTCCTTTTAGCCAAGAAACACAATGCCTTATCACAGCCCTAGGATTTGAGGGGGAAACAATCAATTACACTTTTCTCCACCCCCCAAATTCAGGCCATTTGAGAAAAAAACAGTTAAGAAAGAAAGGCAGATGACAGATTACCCTGGGCTGATAAAATTATCAGAGAGTATGGTGTATAGCATAAGCCAGAGGATACTAGAAAGGACCAGGTTCCAGAGCAAGATATTAGAAAGTTGCCCATTCTCAGACACACCAGACAACATCATTTCTACCTATGGGAACTTCCCTGGTAAAATTTACTGCATGGATGGGCAGGACAGAACACACAGAACAGAGCGATA
This sequence comes from Mellivora capensis, assembly GCA_004024625.1. Classification (NCBI taxonomy): domain Eukaryota; kingdom Metazoa; phylum Chordata; class Mammalia; order Carnivora; family Mustelidae; genus Mellivora; species Mellivora capensis. The sequence goes on along the minus strand of PISX010020450.1, from coordinate 2,757 downwards.
CACTTTCTTCTGACAATTTATGCCCCAAAGAAGGCTGGGCAAAGAATAGAACTATGCATGTCTCCTTTAAGAATCTCATTTGAAATGCTGTAAAACTGGATAATTCACAGCACATGAAAGGAGTGAGTGAGGGGTAGAGACAAAGATTATTATACACTCCACATTAAACTAATGTTAAGAACTAGAAAAGAAACAAACTCCCCGCCACATCATTCCCCAGATCTTTATATTTTCAACACATTGTACATAGCCATTTGTCCATGGTGAACATACCACCATAGATCAGCTACCTACTAAAGCAACACCTGATGAGGTTGTTCCCCCACTGCTGGTTACTTCTTTATGGATACTCCTAGGACCAGGAGTGGAAAGTTTAGATTTTTATCTAAAAAAGTTTAGATTTTATGGCAAGGTGGATGAAGATAACTCATTAATTCAATTCACTCCAAGACCACACTATACTCAGGGTTGGAAAATAACTCTTCTTTCTTTTTAGCATCTCAAATTATGCCCATCACATTATCCGATCTATCAGTGGTTCTGCAGTGAGATTAAATGACACATTGGGTATCTGATAATAAAATGTGTAAAAAGTACTGCAATCATAAAATTCCAAAAACTCAAAGACTTTTGAATATAAATCCAGTACCATCAAGAAATACCTAGGAGAAACTAGTGCACGAAATTTAAATCTTCTTCAATGCTAAAGTCAAAATAAGTTGAAGTCCAGAGAATTTAAAGTCTATATTTATTATCTTTCTCTTTAGAATAAGGAGCCCAAAGAAACTGAAATTCAAAATCTTCAAGTTAATGGCTAAAGTTTTTCTTCCTTAACCCGATGTATTCTGCTCTATCTTAGCCAGAAGGTTTATTTTTTTTATTATATATATTTTTTTAATTATTTATTTGTCAGAGAGAGAGCGAGCAAAGGCAGACAGAGTGGCAGGCAGAGGCAGAGGGAGAAGCAGGCTCCCTGCAGAGCAAGGAGCCTGATGTGGGACTCCATCCCAGGACGCTGGTATCATGACCTGAACTGAAGTCAGCCGCTTAACCAACTGAACCACCCAGGCGTCCTGAGCCAGAGGGTTTATTAATGACAGTGTAGAGTAGGACTCTTTCAGCTGCTATGGCCAGGACAGTATCTCACTGGAATGAGAGACCTGAATTTTTTAAAAGATTTTATTTACTTACTTATATGTGAGAGAGAGAGAGAGAGAGAAAGGGAGAGAGGAGAGTGCTAGTATGAGTTGGGGGAGAGGCGAGAGAAGAAACAGACTTCTCGCTGAGCACTGAACCCTCACACTAGATCCAGTCCCCTGAGATCATGACCTGAATCAAGAGTCAACTGCCTAAGCCATCTCCACTGAGAGAATTAATTTTTAATAATGTCCAACCAATTTTTGGAAACATATAATTAAGTCAAAGATGTCACCACATTTAGAAAATAAGGTAATCTAGGAGCACCTGGGTGGCTCAGGGGGTTAAAGCCTCTGCCTTCAGCTCAGGTCATGATCCCAGGGTCCTGGGATCAAGCCCCGCATCAGGCTCTCTGCTGAGCAGAGAGCCTGCTTCCTCCTCTCTCTCTGCCTGCCTCTCTGCCTACTTGTGATCTCTATCTGTCAAATAAATAAATAAAATCTAAAACAAACAAACAAAAAAATAAAAATAAGGTCATCTCCAGTTCTTAGAACAGATATATCAGGCAATACACTGTTAACAAATCTATGACATAGTGTTGTCAAAAACCATAGCAAAGGTGTTGGAAACTGAGTGAAAGAAGATAGACAGAAAAAAAGAAAACCAACAAGAACAAAAAAACTCTTTGTTTTTGCTTTGTTAAAAATGTCAACTAATAAAAAAAAATATTGTCAACTAATCCAAATCAGTTCTGGAACCCAGGGCCTATGTACTTAAACTTACTTGGGAAAAACATCCCACAAAGATATTAGATATAGCACTATATATTTTTTTTTATTTTAAAAATTTATTTTTATTTCTTTTCAGCGTAACAGTATTCATTGCTTTTGCACCACACCCAGTGCTCCATGCAATACGTGCCCTCCCTGAAACCCACCACCAGGCTCCCCTAACCTCCCACCCCCCACCGCCCCTTCAAAACCCCTCAGGTTGTTTTTCAGAGTCCATAGCCTCTCATGGTTCACCTCCCCTTCCAATTTCCCTCAACTCCCTTCTCCTTTCCATCTCCCCATGTCCTCCGTGTTATTTGTTATGCTCCACAAATAAGTGAAACCATATGATAATTGACTCTCTCTGCTTGACTTATTTCACTCAGCATAATCTCTTCTAGTACCGTCCATGTTGCTACAAAAGTTGGGTATTCATCCTTTCTGATGGAGGCATAATACTCCATAGTGGATATATCGAACACTTCTTCCTTATCCATTCGTCTGTTGAAGTGCATCTTGGTTCTTTCCACAGTTTGGCGACTGTGGCCATTGCTGCTATAAACACTGGGGTACAGATGGCCCTTCTTTTCACTACATCTGCATCTTCGGGGTAAATACCCAGTAGTGCAATTGCAGGGTCATAGGGAAGCTCTATTTTTAACTTCTTGAGGAATCTCCACACTGTTCTCCAAAGTGGCTGCACCAACTTGCATTCCCACCAACAGTGTAAGAGGGTTCCCCTTTCTCCACATCCTCTCCAACACACATAGTTTCCTGTCTTGCTAATTTTGGCCATTCTAACTGGTGTGAGGTGGGTTACAAGGATGGTTCAACATTCGCAAATCAATCA
>PISX010020449.1:0-35785 GCA_004024625.1 Mellivora capensis | reverse complement strand
CATTGAGATACCACCTCACACCAGTTAGAATGGCCAAAATTAGCAAGACAGGAAACAATGTGTGTTGGAGAGGATGTGGAGAAAGGGGAACCCTCTTACACTGTTGGTGGGAATTCAAGTTGGTGCAGCCACTCTGGAGAACAGTGTGGAGATTCCTTAAGAAATTAAAAATAGAGCTTCCCTATGACCCTGCCATTGCACTACTCGGTATTTACCCCAAAGATACAGATGTAGTGAAAAGAAGGGCCATCTGTACCCCAATGTTTATAGCAGCAATGGCCACGGTCGCCAAACTGTGGAAAGAACCAAGATGCCCTTCAACGGATGAATGGATAAGGAAGATGTGGTCCATATACACTATGGAGTATTATGCCTCCATCAGAAAGGATGAATACCCGACTTTTGTAGCAACATGGACGGGGCTGGAAGAGATTATGCTGAGTGAAATAAGCCAAGCAGAGAGAGTCAATTATCATATGGTTTCACTTATTTGAGGAGCATAACAAATAACATGGAAGACATGGGGAGATGGAGAGGAGAAGGGAGTTGAGAGAAATTGGAAGGGCAGATGAACCATGAGAGACTATGGACTCTGAAAAACAACCTGAGGGGTTTTGAAAAGAAATAAAAAATTTTAAAAAAAGAAAGATAGTGACAAATGGGTCAATTGACAATAAATAAACCTGAACTAGAGAATAAAAGACATATTTATTATATAATTAGCATAATGATATATAATTCAGTCTACAAATTCTATAAATTTAGTGATGAAGAGCAGGGAAAAGAGATTTTGATTCTACTTTCAATTTCTTTTCATGACCAAATTGTTGAATTCTTAAAATAAGAAATTCTTCAAATAAAGCTACTGCTAAGACAGCCCCTGTCACTACCCTACTCTTGCTCTGATTACTTTCCTTTCCTCCCCCCCCCCCACCATGATGGAGACTCCCTCTATATTTCTTAGGCCTATATGAGTTAATGTGATTGTTTCTAGTCTGTGCCTTTTTTGGTAGAATGTATAAATTATCCCAAGCTAGACAAAGTTATCTGACCAATCTAAAAATTGATGACATGATGTTTAAAATAAACTTTGTAATTGTATAATCCTACAAATAGAGAAAAATGCAGAAGTTCATCAAGGTCTATTAAGCAAAACAGAAAATAATTTCAGGATCCAAAGTTGGCCTTTGAATGCAGGACTACGGGCTTCATGGCCAGCCTGCCATGATGTCCTGGAGCCATTGACTGAACACTCATATGTACATAGCTCTTGGGGTGTTCCACCGGGATTAACCAAGATTGTGCTCATCTCTCCATCACTCAGCATAGTCAGTGTCTGTCCTCTTTTGACATGAAATTTTTAGTCCTCCAAATTTCTGAATTTAGTACCAAAGGTTTATGACAATCAAAACCTCAGTATTAATGCTTGGGGGTTAAGAAGGAATAAGGTATTGAGAGAGAAAAATGGTCTCAAAGCTGATCTCAGCCAGAAACTTCTATATGATATAATCTACATCTTCCTGTGAAGAAACTAATATTCTTGACTTTGATAAAATGCTTAAACATATTTATAATGGACTTTAATAAGATAAAGACCAATGTTGGTTGATGGTCCACTTCAAAAGGAACATAACTTAAACAGTCTTTTAACAAGTCAAGGAGTGTAATAATAATTTTTTTTTAAAATTCAGTCTCACAAGGGATATCTTTGATAGCCCCTCCCCTCAAAAAATTATCTTCAAAACAGCTCCTGCCAAGAATGGATCTTTAAGATTTTTATTTATTTGTTTCACAAACAGAGATCACAAGTAGGCAGAGAGGCAGAGAGAGAGAGAGGAGGAAGCAGGCTCCACACCAAGAAGAAAGCCTGATGCGGGGCTTGATCCCAGGACCACGAGACTATGACCTGAGCCGAAGGCAGAGGCTTTAACCCACTGAGCCACCCAGGCACCCCAAGAATGGATCTTTGAATTGGTCTGAGATAGGTCTTTCTCTTGCAGCAAGATTATAATAAATTTTGGGGAAAAAAAATAACAGTTCTTCGGTATTTGTAAAAAAAAAAAATTTGGCTTTTCTTTCCTTTAATTCTGCGTATTTGACACACATGGAAGCCTGGTCCCCCCAAAACAACAAAAACAATTGATGTGCTCAGCAGCCTAATTTAACAGATGTTAACCCTTAGCTATATATTTTTTTCAGGTTCTTTGGTATTTGTAATTTTTAAGGGAATTTGGCCTATTTAATATGTCTTGCAAACACCAATTTAAAAAGTGAAGAACAGGGGCACCTAGGTGGCTCAGCAATTTAAGCATCTGCTTTCAGCTCAGGTCATGAGCCCTGCATTAGGGCTCCCTGCTCAGCAGGAAGCCTGCTTCTCCCTCTTCCACTCCCCCTACTTGTGTTCCCTCTCTCACTGTGTCTCTCTCTAAGAAATAAATAAATAGTGAAGTATAATTGTTTTAGACCTTAAAAATCTTCCTAGAACATCTAAGACAAGTTTAGTTCCCCAAAGTTATATGTTCATTTTCTGGATACTTAACTTTTAGAAATATTTGTAGCATTCTCTCTTGTAATGCCATAAATTGTACAACTTGAAAAGTAAATCAATCATATCATAAATGAAGTTTAATGTATTTGAAGGTATTTAAGTAACTAAATCCATAAGTGGGATTAAGCATTATTCAAAGGGGTTTTAGACCTGAGTTCTAATACTTGCTAGACTTAATGGAATACAGTTTCATAAACTGAATTTTTTAAAGAATAAAAAAGAAAACTAAAAAAACCCTGAGATTTCGAGTTTATAATTTTAAGAAACTCAGTATCACTCTTTGAAACAAAAGTAACCTTACAAAGCATCTTACCTGCATAAAAAAGTCCTCCTTTGTGCATATCACAGTTTCATCACACCTGTGGTCATTCAGGTTTTAAGTTTTACTTTCCTAACCCACTTTATGGGGGAGCACCACGTAGTCCACAGGCTCTGCACAGGACCCTAAGCCTCACCCTGAGGGCAGCTTCCCTTTGCTGAGCACTGAATTCCTCCTCTACTTCCTCTTCTTCTGTGTCTCTGTCACATTAGTGAGTACTTTTTGGTTGAAAACAATGGATTTTAGGTTCACTCTGTTAACCAAATTCTCCTCCCAAACGTCCTCATCTCCCCTAAACAGTAGTGAAGTGAATCTGTCTTTTTAAAACTAGCCATCCTTTGATTTGATTTTATTTTCTTTAATTTGCAAGTGTCGGGGGGGGGGGAGAAAACATTACTTCCTTTAATTTACATTATTTTTTATATATTAGATAGTTGTTCTTTTGATTTTCTTTATGTTTTCTGAGTATTTTTTCTTATTTTACACATTGTTCCTCTGTGGCCTTTGAAGTGTTTCCCTGTTACGTTCCTTGCTGTTCATGGAACTTGTGAAGGGCATTGCCACTGATGCAGTGGCATTTCCAAAATTTTGATTATATATGTACTTTGACTTATCAATTCCACTTCTTGGAATAATGCCCCAGAAAAACTTTCTTACATGTACAAAGATATATGCAAAATTACTAGGGCCCCTGGGTAGCTCAGTCAGTTAAGCATCCAATACTTGATTTTGGCTCAGGTCATGATCTTGGGGTTGTAGGATTGAGCCCCATGTCAAGCTTCATGCTGAGTGTGGAGTCTGTTTGAGATTCTCTCTCTCTCTCTCTCCCTCTCCTCCTGCCCCTCCCCCACTCGTGCTTGCGCTCTCCTCTCTCTCAAATAAAGAGATACAATTTAAAAAATATATATATGTAAAATTATTATAACTATCAACAACTTAAAAAAATGGAAACATAGTCCACCATTTTGGGAATGGCTGAAGAAACGATGCACCTCCATACTACGGCATGTTATGAGGCAATTAAAATGAATCCATACATCTATATGTAAGGATACTGGAAAGTTCTACATGTGCAATATACTATTAATTACAGAAAGCACATTGCAGAGTATCATGTGTAGCTTCTGCTGTTATTGCCCTCATTAAAGAGAAAATAAGATCTAGAAAGAAATGATCCAAATCAGTAATCTGTTAATAGTAGTTAAATGTGGGCATAAAAGTACCATCCCACTCTTTATTTCTGGGTTGGTCTTGGCTTTATAATAACTGGAAATAAACATATACACGGGCTTACATTCACATTTTATTTTGCCATTAAACAGAAGCAAAGAGAAGCTCATTCATTTAAGAAATGGTCTCTAAGAAGAAGAGTGAGTCAGGCTGTCCCAATACATTCTTAGCCAAAGCAGGAGATCAGCTGGACAAGAGAAGAGGTTCAGGCCAATGAATCTTGTTTTCTGCATAAAGCCACAGAGGATCAGAGAGCTCCAGGTCACCCATCAGCACAAAGCAGGCGCTCAAATCCAGGTCTAACTAACTCTACCTCCCTTGTTAAACTCTGAAAATAAAATTCAGTGGGTGGGGCCTCTGCTCCTTGGAACACAGCCCACCTGGTAATACACTCCTAATGATCACATTCATTATGGCCCTCTCTTGATCCATGTAATTTTAAGTCTCTTGTAAAAATTAAAAGGAAAGGGTCTTGTGTCTAAGAAAATCCGCACAATGGTTTACTGCGTTGCTGAGTATCTACCCTTCTATTACAGTTATTTAAACACATACACTGTTAGACACATGTACACCCCACAAAAAGAATCCCCAACCTGAACACAGCTAGAGGAAGTCATCTGTTTAGATCCAGCCTAAAAAAACACTCAGTGTATTTCTATAAACACCCACAGAAATATTTTTTCCTCAGTATGAAATTTCCCTCTTCCTCATTCCCCATAACAGATTGAAATGAATAGGACATCTATTGGCAGGCCTTTAAAATTCCCAAGTGTTCAGATAAATGGTTACCTATAAAGGAGCCTTTATGTATTTATGCTCCATTGAGTTACTTCCCTTTTTAAGAATTCTCATCCCTTCTTTATACAGTTAAAGGTCAGTTTCAATTTCTATATGCTTTCCTTAGAGACGAAAAGAACAAAACATTTCAATAGTCCTCAAAATGCAAGCTGACTAATGTAAGCCTTGTAATGAAGCTCATACATTAAAAATCAGCTAGGTTGCGTTCCTTTGTCTGTTTGCTTTAATTAGCAGCCAACTGCATTGATCTTATTTTGGTCAGATAGCTTCCCTGAAAGCTTTTGAAACCTATTTCTATGCCTCTCCATTCTAACAATTACCATAATCCCATTTCACCCCCACAGTTGGATCTTCATTATAATTGAAATTTGTTGTAATTACAGCAGATGCAGACATTAAGGAATTAAGTGAATAAAAAGAAAGGTGTCAGAAGTCAGTTTCCTAAATTTCCCAGGGTCTAGTTCACAGCAGGGAGCCAGTTGTCAATCATTGCAGAGAAGATCCCCAGATAATGGACAAACCAATGGTGGTCAAAGGAATTTGATGTGCATGTCAGTGATCCCAAGTACTGCCCAGCTTCTGGACAGACTCCAGCACGCACAGTGGGCACGCCTCTTCTCTGTCCTGGCTTTTGATGGCAAAAATGGGAAGGTCCTCTTTCCACTCATCTGCAAACCTCAACTTTATGCCAAGAGAGGCTCAGTGCTCTTCAAAGGCCATTTCTTCAAAGCAAAGGATGTTCTGATTCATGAATATATCAGTGTTATCTAGTCCAATACTGTTAATATGAGAAGTAAGCTGAGACCACGAAACTAATACCAAATCATAGTCACCTGGTTATTTCACAAAGATAGATGTCTGTTTTCTCCAAATAACAATATAATGTTGTTTTTTTTTTTAAATCACAAGGGAAGAGAATTCCCTATTAACCTGATATGGATAATTTTTTTCAAGTTATTTATTTATTTGTCAGAGAAAGAGAGCACATAAGCAGGGGGAGCAGCAGGCAGAAGGAGAAGGAGGCTCCCTGTCAGGCAAGGAGCCAGAAGCCAGACTTGATCCCAGGACCCAGGGATTACAATTCAAGCCAAAGGCAGACTGACTGAGCCACTCAGGTGTCCCTGATATGGATCATTTTGACGAAATAAGGCCAAATTGAATTTTCCTAATCAATCCATTTGTCTCAATGGCCTAGAAGTGCTTCATTGGAATGGAAACACACCACACGATTTACAGACAGGCTCTAGACTTATGGGAAAGAAATTTGGTCTGGGTTTATCTACTATATTTCAGTAGGGTAGAAGGTTTTGTGTCCTTTCCAGTGGAATGATTTTGTTTAGCATACTGGAGATGACATCCCAATTGTTATGTTAATCGGGAAATGCAAACAATAGAGCTTTCCGGATTACTAGAACGGCCTTATTCTTAAATTTAGACCATCATTCATATCCCACTAGGAATAGGAATGATTCTATTGTCTGGTTCCATGCTTCTTAAATTTTGTTTAAAATGTGATACAGTAGGTTTGGGTTAGAGACTGAGGTTCTGCATTAACAAGTTCCCTGACAGGGCCAGAGCTGTTGGTCCTCAAAGTACAGTGAATACCAAGGGTCCAGTTGAATTCAAGTTCCAGAACCATTCTAAAGAGATGGGTCAGAGGGGTTGCAAATTATGGGGATTTCTTTTTCTCTTTTCTAGTTCTTGGGCTCTTCTTGCAAATATTTCTATTTTTTTTTTATTTTAAATTAAAACACAATGTGTTATGTATCAGATTTTTAAAAGATTTTATTTATTTATTTGAGAGAGCGTGAAGGTGAGGAGAGGGGCAGAGAGAGAGGGAGAGAGAGAATCTCAAGCAGAATCCCTGCTGAGTGCAGAGCCTGACGCATGCAGAGCCTGATGTAGGGCTTAATCCCAGGGCCCTGAGATCATGAACTGAGCTGAAGTCAGAGACTTAACAATTGAGCCACCCAGGCACCCCTATATCATATTTTAATACAATGCACAGCAATTTGCTAGTTTTGTGCTTCAGGTTAACCCTGGAGACCTTGATGTCAATCTTCTTCTGCCTTCCCTATGTATTCATGGGAATAAGAGTGTACCAATGTCATCTATGACGAGGAATGCTACGCTGCCCCAGCTGGGTGCCTTGGAGTCTGCTCAGGCCCCAGAAGGTAGAGTGGCTGAAGGGAGGCCTCTGCTACACTTAAACCCACATAAACCCATTTAAGCCCAGCCAAGCTCAGGAACATCTGCTAGCCACATGTTCTTTCCACTGCATAATAACAGCAAGAACAAGTGAATGGATGAACATGACATAAAAAAAAAATGTCATATTCTAGAAAGCAATAACACTGACTATGCATTTATCTGACTTTTGTATTTATAAGGAATGAATACAGGCCGCAAATCTGAAGTAGAAAAATTATATCAACTTTGGAACACTGTTGGATAAATCTTACTGAAAAATATCAGCTATTTCAGGGGAAGGTATTCAAAACCTATGTCTATTGGTAGCTACTTACCTATATGAATCAGGATTTTTTAAATATTTAGAAGAGCTACATAAACTGAGTCCTGAAGCTAACACAGGACTGCAGTGTGTGATCTCTCAGTCAAAGAACTTCATTGTTTTCACAGATCAAGTGTAGAAATATTTAATTTGATCCTCAAATAATTACTTTTATCTTTTACAGATAGTCCTATGATTTTATTTGGCAGAATAAAAAAAAAATCATTGCCAAAACAAGAAAGAAGGAAAACCTCTCAGATACAAGACCAAAAGGACACAGGTTATGATTGGGTTCATCAACCTCCTTTCAAGTTTTATTATCCTGACTCCGCCAAGGTTTTATTTTCCAGTGGATACTAGGGCTGGCAAGGCTGGCCCAAGCTGCTGTGGTCTCTGCCATGGGAATCTCTGGCAGTGGTCTCTGCCCCTGGAATCCACAAAGAGTGTGGACAGACAGGACACCAGCAGGGCTGTATTATCTGGGCTGCTGACCCATGTGGGCATGTTTACAAGGTTCTTCTATTTTTCATTTAAAGGTCATGCTATCAAATTAAACTTGAGCTGTTGTTTAAGAACCAGAGAATTAGGGCCTCTACCAGAGGCTCTCATTTTGAGCCTGCTACCACTGAGGGCTGGTCTGGGACTGTCCCCTGAAGGACAACGTGGGCTGCTTCACAGAGGGCACAGGGTCCATTCTAACAACCCAGACTTCAGATTAGGGAGATCCAAGTTCAAATCTTAGTCTGTCATTTTCTGGCTCTTGTTACATTCCAAATTATTTATGTTTTTCTGGGCTTTAGCTTCCTCTTTAGTAAAATCAAGGCAAAAATAATTTCTAAATCATTTTAAAAACTGAATAAGGTCTGGCAGAACACGAATAAGTGTCAATAAACTCATTATTCTTTTCATTCACTCAGACCCAAACTGTGTATTTTCCTTTCTTTCTTTTTGTAACAGATACGTTTCTCCCAGCACATGAACAGAGAGCTTTGGTCTGCAAGTTGCTAAGCTCAGTTTGCTACTTGGTCTGTCTATGCAGATCTGACATTTCCATTCTCTGTTGCTAACCTCAGGAGCTGCAAGAAAGGTCACACTTCATCTTCGCTCATTTAAGTTTCATCAGTGTCCTGTCTACTGGCAGAGCAAACCTGACTTCCTGGAGGTAAGGGAGCAGCCACTGCTCTGAAGTAAGCTCCATTTACGGGGCTTGAGAGGTAAGGCAGCAGAGACCGGAATCCTTCAAGTGCCCGGCCTTGCTTAGCTGTAGGACCACTGGCCGCCACAGGTAGGTGATTCCTCCCACAGCCAGTGAACAGTTTCCTTGGTCCCTGAATTTGTGTCTGTCCTGGGCATAGGCCCTGAATCCAATTTCAGCTAAAATGCTTTGACCCTGGAACACAGAGATATTGGAGAACACAAACAAGAAAGAAAATACTGAATCCTTCCTATGATTATCATATATCTGTTTTTGTTTTCCTTTCAGCTTGTTAGATTCTTCATTATCTGACTTACGAGTATGGAAAATAAGATCTGAAATGTCTTATATTCAGGAGAGCCTTAGTGAAAAATACTCAACATTCAAACCATCCTAGGTCAAGGAGGAGACACAGGCTCACAGGACGCAATTAAGAGCGGAACTGCAAGCAGCAGGGAGAACGGGGATACAGCACAGGTGAGCCCGTGTACCTGCATACAACCAGGAGGTGGATTCACTGCTCCCTGTCCTTTGCTTTGCTCTGCGGGTTGACTTCCCTCACGCTGTCTGTATCCTAACTACCCCTCTGAAGCAGGGAGTATGGCTGTGAATGGCCAAGTTTTGCAATCTAAGCTGTCCTCTGTTAGAAAAGAACTTTTCTCTCTAATGTCAAGTTTAGGACTCCTCAGAGGGCACCAGTTTAGCCCAGCTTGATGGGTCAGTCCACTCTGTTCTCGTCTCCTGGCTTCTGGTCCTCTGCCAGAGTTTTCTTCACAGGCATATGTGGTGGGAAGGGAAGGAAGGAAGAGCAATAGAAGATAATAAAGGACAAGAGATCTGAAACACATAAAATTATAGATGGCCTCTAAAGGATTGCCCACGTTCCCCATCTTAACACATGAAACCACACACTGCCTTAATTCACTGTCTCTTACTTTTGCCTATAACAAAGTGCCTGGGTGGCTCAGTGGGTTAAGCGGCTGCCTTTGGCTCAGATCATGATCTTGCTATCCTGGGATCTAGAGAGTCTGGTGTCTCCTCCCTGCTCAGCAGGGAGTCTGCTCCTCTGTCTCTCTCTCTTGCCCTCCCCACTTCTCTCTCTCTCTCTCTCACTCTTTCTCAAATAAATCAATAAAATCTTTTTTTTTTTTTTAAATACAATCTTCTTTGTCATTTTAGGCTCAGCTTAAGTGACATCCTAAAACTGAACACTTGTTCCAAGCCTACAGTGATCTATTTCTTCTCAAAACTGGTAATCAGCACTGCAAAGTTCAGACCATAACTGTTCACCAATTGTATTTTTATTCCGTTGGAACTGAGTGGCATGCTGACTGTAAGGACCTATTTTATATTTTTATATTTTAGCCAGAGGCTTCCATTGAGGTTAAACAATAACTTTGTTGTTTAACCCTTAAACTGTCCCTGCTCCCCTTCCCCCAGGGGATTTACTTAAAAACAAGTCCCGGAAACCAGCCTCAGGTAACAAAGCTTAAATACAAGGGTGGATCAGGCCAGGTGGAGACATCCGATCAGTGGGGAGCATACATACTGTCTCCCTAGTTACCAAAGAATATGGACCCCGCCCTTTGGGTGCCAGTTCTGACCAAGGTGATAGGCTGGTTCAAATGTCTACTAGGGTAAATTGTAATTCAATTGGTCACCTAGCATCACTATGGAGTTTCCTGTGTGTGTTACAATCTCATTGGCCACCTGTGCGTGGCCAGGCCCGACCGCATGGCCTTTGCCCTTAAAAGCCAGTCTGTGAAACAGGGAAGGGTTGCCCTCTCTTGTAAGAGGTGCATCCCCGAACGTTCGGTTAGATTCTTGATGCTTGGTGTGAAATAAAGCTTTGCTTGACCTTCGCTTTATATCAGTCTTGGTCCTTTAATCATGGACCCATTTTGGGGGCATAACACTGACAGACAGTTCTTAGATGACTGAGGGCCACCTGGCATTTCTGTGTTTAATATTCCCTGGATGGCTAAGAAAAAGTTGCCTTCTCTCCCTCGTACTTCTTCGGCAGATAGCACTAGTCATCCGCTACAGTCTTTTACCTTTGAGTCTAAATTCTATCTTGGAATCCTTGGGAATCTCTGAGGCCATCATCATGGTGGGTACAAATACTGCAGCCTATCTGCAAGCTCTAGGGTTTAGGAAATGAATCGTATTTATTTCTTTCCTTCTCTGCCTTAATTTTCCCCAAATATGTATACATCTGAAAGAATGTTAACCTGCCTACCATTTATTAAATGCTACACTTGGTGTGCTAGACTTAGTGCTAGGCTATCACAATAATTATTTCAGCTAATCCACAAAACAATCCTGTGAGGCAGTTATCATTATATCTAGTGAGGTGAGTATCACATATTAAGCAGCTTATTTAAGATTACAGAAGTGTAAAAGGCAGGGTTTAAATCTGGGAGTATACAAATCAAAAGCAGAAGTTCAAGGCATCAAAATGAGAAGGAATTTTTTCCTTAATAGAAAAAATTTGCTTTATTGAGAAAAAGGAAAAAGAAGGCTAACATCTGCTTAACTAGACCTTCTGGTTCTCTTTAATGCTAGCTTTTGAAGCCACTTTGTCTGCAGTACTGACCACCTCCTGGTGTTTACTCTGATGTACTTACATTTCCAAAAGTTTATTATGTGGGTGAGTAGTCTGTGGAAAGAAGGGTTTTGTGGTCAAATATATTTGTGGAGTTGTGAAATTTTTCTAATTATTCCCCTCTTGCATAACCTACAAATGCAAGGTGCACATTCTCTCTCTCTCTCTCTCTCTCACACACACACACACACACACACTACCACCAAATGACACACTGAGAAATCCTGCAGTAAAGAAACCCATTTAATTTTACTTACTCCAGCATTTCTCAAACTTATTTGAACAAAGCAATCGTTATTCAGAGAATACCATTAACATCAGGCAGAACTAGGAGTGTTGTCCCCCACTGTGAAGAGAAAATTTGGATGCGACTGTATTATGATGAGCAAAATAAGGAAATTTCTTTGTTTAATCTGCTGACACAGTATTTCTGAGTGACTGAACAGCAGAAATCCTGAGGTGTTTGATAAAATACAGATTCCATGTCTCCATCTCCTTTGAACTTAATCAGAATCTCTGGGATTGTAGAGTCCAAAAATCTGCATCTTAAAAAAGTATTTCTAGTGATTTTTATGCATTCTAAAATTTGAAGCTACGTTCCAATGTGGTTGGGGTCAAATCTTAAGATTATTTTTTAAATTATTTTTTAAAGATTTTATTTATTTGAGAGAAACACAGAGAGAGAGCCAGGGAGAGCACACACAAGCCAGGTGAGGGGCAGAGGGAGTAGACTCTGTGCTGAGCAGGGCGCCCTCTGCAGGGCTAGATTTCAAGACTCCAGGATCATCTCCTGAGCTAAAGGCAAATGCTTAACCAACTGAGTCACCCAGGTGCCCCACGATTGCTTTTAATCCATTGATAGCACTAGGAATTGTGCTCAGTTAGCATCTGCAGTCTGGTATGAATCTTGAGTTGAATCCATTTGTGCTAGGACAAATACTCAGTTGAAGTCAACTATTTGCCTACAGAGAAACATTATATGGTCTTTACCTTGGAAAGCTTCCCATCCAAGGGTTGGTCTCAACTTGCAAGCCCTGAAATCCAATCTTCCCAGATTACCAGCACCATTAGTCTCCAGTACTGTGACTCATGCAAACAAATTTAACAAGACACTGGTGTGGACTAGAATTACAATTTGTGGATTTATGTCAAAAGGTATAACTGACAAAAGGCCTGATATAGCCACCAGATTATCCAATATGTCCCCTTCCTATAGGTCAGTAAGCTTCATGGGTTGCAAAACTATTAGGTCAGTCAGTTAAACTTAAAACCAGAATAATGATGGCTTCAGGATTTCTGAATTTAATGCCAGTACTCTCTGGCAGACTGACTGATCCAAACCCACATTTGTTAGTGAACTCACACAGCTTTTGTAGGCCCTCAGTCTACTTCTTACTCTGAATTGTTTGGATTCAGGCAGGTAGGTTTTAGAGATCTGTCAATAACTAACTCTAGCATGTTCTATGAAACATGAGATGAAAAAAATAAATAAATAAAAGTGAAGACTCTCTTAAAAAAATAAAAACTAATGTTTTATTGATGATATATAACTAAATAATAAGTTCATATTTGCTCAAAGTATATCCTTATGTAGAAGTAACTTTGAGCTGGTCAACAGACAGAGCAAAAGAATACTTTACATAGTATAGTTATATCTTACATAATATAAAGTTTTTGACATTTTGAACTAGTAACAGTTAAGCACTTTTCTGTCCAGGATCTTGGGAGAAATTAAGGCAAAGAGTGATAAGCTTTTCTCTTCTGATATAAAGGTCTCTGGGGAAAGGTACAGAAAGGTATACCATGGTCATACACAACCTGGGCTGCTGTGGTTGGCATTACATTCATTCACCAGGTCTTGATTCTGAGGCCCACACCTAATCTTTAGAGTTACCCCAGGTGCAGTCCTGGGTTGTTAAATTAGCACAAAAAAATGTAGTTCCATGGGAACTGACACAAGCAGAGAGTCTAGTCTTGTATCATCCAATACGGTGGACATTAGTCACACATGCTTATCTAGATCTAAATTTATTAAAATTAAATTAAATTAAAAATTATCTCTCTCTGTCATACTTCAAGATCTCAGTAGCTGCTAAGGATTAGGTGTAGACAACACAAAAGAGATCATTTCCAGCACTGCACATTGTTCTATTGGAGAGTAAATGTCCAGTTCAATTAGTATTAATTCATTGAAACAAACATTTATATTACATCCCATAGGCTTTATCCATTCCTAGGGAGTCAGATACATGATGGTCCTTCACTCTGACATCAGGAGTATGGGAATTCAGGGGATACATTTGATGCCATTAATTTGGTTATAATTCAGCCTGGAATAGATGCTGTGTATCTTCAAGATAATCCATTAAGACCTATGAGATGTTTAATTCTGAAAGGGCAACAGTATTCCTTTTATTTCCAAGTTGCTTGGGAGCCCATTAACTTCTAATACTTGCTAACTACATAATCTTGGAAAAGTCATTTAACACCTATAAACCTCAGTTCTCTCCTTTATAAAATGAGAATGGTTTAAACATTTAATATAGATTTCAACAAGACAATTGGTAGAGGATAAAGCCTAGCATGGCACCCATCCCATGGTTTGAATTCTACTAAATTTAGATGATTCCAGGTATAGTATAGAAACAAGTAGGATAAAAACTTCATAGGAGAAGAAAAAAAAAATCTTCCATATATTTGTGTCTATATATATGGAAATATATGTATATATGTATATATATACATATATATGCTTTTTTTTACAAAGAAGATTTAGATGGCATTTGGCAAAAGTTGGAAGTAGCTTTCTATGTTGGAAAACACTAGAGAATTTGACATAGCCCAATGAATAATAGAAGTGTTGTTTAAGTCTCTGCCAGGCATTTCAGAAAAAGAAAGAGAAAAAATAAAGATGTGACAGAGTATGGATTGTATACAATTCCGATGGTGCTCTCTGGGCTCCTGGGGAAACTTTACTCATCTTCAATGACTTCACTTGCAGATAAACAGCTGACAGAGTTACAGACACACTGGCACTCCCTCAGTATCTTTTTTTTTTTTTTTTAATCCCAGTCCTAATAGGTAAACAATGCCAATCTCACAAGCCTTCCCAACTCAGTCTCCAGAAGGCTGTTTAGAGCTCACTGAATCTAGGGGGTGCATTTCCCAGATTCTATAACCAGGAGACCGGTGACATCCTTTGACAGTCACCACAGACATTTTGTATGTTTCTCTAGAGCTGGCTGCTATTCAGACTCCCCTTTTCTTGCAGAGCTGCAAGTCCCCCCCCCCATTTTTCCTTAAAGCATAAGATTGTAATAAGGATAATGTGCTCATATGCTTCCTTCCACTGTAATATTTATAGGCTACATTGCTCAAACACATTGCTCTGGTTTGCTTGTCTAATTTTATGATGGCCTTGCTAAACAAAAATACTCTTGCTCGCTAGTGCTTACAGAAGGAGCACTTAACACCACGTGAACGATGACAGCTGGCACCAGCTGCTTTTATTAGGCACTCTAGCTATTCAAATAGAGCAATACTTGGTGCGAACCACATGGGGAAGTTTTCAATATGAGAAAGAGGTGAAGGGCCTTAATTCCCAAATCTTGGACAATTGTCTCCAGAGTTTGAGACGTGCAATGATATTAAAGATGATCAACTTCATTCCGTCTCTTGAGAAGGTACTACATACAACTCCAAGTGTTGAGTTCTGTACGTTACACATGCAGTTCATACCTAGCTACTGACAGCAGATTCTGTGAAGGTTCAATTTACTCAACAATAACTGCAAACATGTGCTCTCAACAGAAGGCATAAGTAGACATCACGGACTGAAGGCAAGATATAAAACAGGTATCAGTCATGACTGGGGGCTAAATGAAAGAGAAAAGAAGGTGCTAGAGACAGTCACATAAGGTCTTTGTGAGCATCAGTCATAGTCAGGGAGACTCTTCAGAGCAGGTGAGAATCAAAGGAGTCTTTGAGAGATGGGCAAATTTGGGGGAAAAGAATGTGGGAGGAAACTCCAGCCAAGTGCCTCGGGGATGGAATGAGACCAACTGCTCTGGGGCAGGGAGTATGTCCACTTTGGGAGTGCCCCTCCACTGCAATTTTCACTTTTGCTTGCCTTTCAAAATGTAGCTCAGATGTAAAGCTGCATGAAGTTTTTCATGCCCCTCAGTGCCACCAGTGTCCCTGTGCACTATGTCTGCTATTTTGTCTGGCTTTCTTGCTCTTAAGTGTCCTGCAGGCGGAGATTATATGTATTCTGGAACACAGGAGATGCTCAGTAAATGCATATAGATAGAATGATGCATTAATATAGGAGGTAAGGGGTATAGGAAGGAAAAGGGAGGAGAGGTCAAGGGAGAGGTCAAGGTCTCTCTTTTGAGATCTCAAAAGGCAAGCAGGGGGATGTGGATGTTTGTAGGTTTAATGCCTCATTCCATCCAGTGCCAGAGGGCATGTGACCTGTAGGCACAGAATCTGAATTTCGCCACAACTAAACTTGTAATAAAATATGTATTTCAAGAAGCAGGAGAGAGGTATGAGGCAAATTGCCACTAAGAGAATAGTTCTCTGCTATTTTATTTCCCTATCTCAAAAGTGGCTCTACATTTAGGATAATTCTATCAAGAAAAGTTGTGTTATGAATTCTCTATGATGTAAAGAATGAAGTGGCTGCAAATGGCAAATTTAATGCAGCCAGGAGCTCATCTGCAGGGCCTCTTCTCATGGGTCCCCACACGACTATGCAAAATGTGGATTCCAGGAGAAGACATCATGGCATCAACATTTTTTAGAACTGTGAGGATTCACCCTGTTCTTTATCAATGCTTGCCCCCCCTCTTCTTCTCAGATGTTGAAGAATTATTTAATATCACTGGAAACAATAGTAATTTGTATTACCGTCCTTACTATTTGCTCAAGTGCTGCCAACCACATGTTCTCATCCCCTCCCACTCCCATGTGTGGATCTTCTCACAAGAACCCCAGAGTTGCAGCTTAGCATGAGTAAGCATGGTAATTGGAATGACCTTTAAAATGCATATGCCTCCTGTCACTTTCAGATTCTTGGGCTTTACCAAAGTGCCAGCTAAAATATCATTCCCACCTTTATACGGGTGTTTATTTTGGATGGGAAGACATGGACTTTTGTGTTTGTTTGTTTGTTTTTTTTCCCATTTTGCTAAGCATAGGAGCAGCCTATATGATATTAGAAATGTGCTACTAGAAGGTAAAAGGAAACCCTTTAGCCATGGCAGCCAGGACAGTCTATGTGGGGATCAGGATGAATTAAGGGGATGTTACTATGCCTCGCACACAGAGGAATTCCCAGCACACTCATATTTGGGGAAAATTTAGGAAATTTGTTTTCAGTTAAAAAACCCAGTAGGGAAGTTTCTTCCCACTAAGGAAAGCAGAATTTTCCAGTACTTATAACCTAGTCCCCACAGCAAACACTGATTCCAGCAGAAGACACACAGGCAGGACACGGAAATCAGAATCACGAGCTAGAGGTTTGTAAGAGGAATTGGCAAGGACACACCTCCGAGAAAAGTCATTGATCCAGATGGGTTCTGTTCGCAGAGTCTGAGAACAATGACACCCATTTCCTTTCCTGACACAGGACCTGCACCCCTTAAAAACCAGCTTTCCTCTCAGTCTCTCCTCGCACTCTGTGTATTCACTCCATACCGATCCTCTTCTTTGGGAGCATGTATGATTATGTCCAAGATTATTTGGTCAATCTGTGTCTCTCCGTGGAGCTTTCTGAAGTCAGGGGTAATCTACTCTGTTCAGCACAATCAGAGCCGACCCAGCCCCTGGTCCAGCAGAGAGGTTCTAAATATAAGATATGAAGGAAGGAAAAAAGGAAGGAAGGAAGGAAGGAAGGAAGGAAGGAAGGAAGGAAGGAAGGAAGGAAGGGAAGGAAGAGTGATTCACAATAGTAACAAACAGACTCCTGATCCAAGGATCCCAGGAAGACCACAGCACGGGAAATACCAGCAACTATGTGTCATGCACAGCCTTGGATCTCCAGGGGGGATAATATGCCTGGCACACAGTAAACTCTCTAAAAAGACTTGCTGAATGAATGTGTGGGTCTCACAGGAAGATTAGCAGAGCATGGACAGTCTCTCAACAAGCAGGAACAAGTAGTACACCAGGACTCTCTGGATAGTGTCATATTTTGTGTACCGTGTGTGTAAATGCCTGTGCACATTTGTGCACCTGCAAATTCTGAAACTTATGCATCTGATCTCATTTCAGAGTGGGAGGTTCTGTAATTCTCAACAAAATTATCTGGTCAAATCTATAAACCTTGAGCTGCTAAACACCATCTGGGATTATTTTAACATTGAGGGCAGAGATAGCCCCTTATCAAATTGTTATAGTGAAAATTATGTTTTTCAATTTGGATAAAAGCAGGTAGCAAGATGATAATGACATTTTTTTGTCATAATAAAGTTAATGGTGCTCTGGACACATAAAGTATTACACAATGCAGAGACTATAAAGTTTGATATGTTCATATTCTCTTGCATAACTATCTGCTTTAGGTGTGTAACACTTCCCTTTGCATTTTCCAGGTGTTGAGATAATCTCCGGCTTGGTCCACAGTATTTCCCAATGTTAGGAGAGAAAGACCGTAGTGAATCATGTTGAAGTGGTCTGTCGAAGATGAAGCCAAACCTGGAGGGAAGACTTCAAATCTGTAACTTGAAGCAAGTGAAAACATTAATCACTTGTCCAAAAAATAAAATAGGTTATGGCTGTAGGTAAATTATTCAGGAACGTGTCATCTTTTTTTTTGCTCGTATATGGGTTTTCTAAAATCTGGCCTGCTGAGATACATACAGACCCATCCATTTCTGTCTCTCCTGTTTTTAACTTTAAGAACTTTTATCTTCCTTCTCTCAGTCAGTCCTCACCACAAGTCCAAGAGGGAGGCAGTAATAATATCATGTTGCTCTCATTTAACACCCTCAAGAGATAAAGCACATCTGTTGTCCCTGTTTGACCATAGAGGAAGCTGAGATAGGAAAAGGCTCAGTGACATGTTGAGTCCAAAGTCAGGCTCAATGCAAACAGCAGGGGTTTCACCCCCTGGAAAGCCTGAGTCTGATTTTGCCATAAGGGAAATTCTTGAATTTACACGGAAGTGGGTTTTCCTCATCCGCTGACCAGGAGAGCCAACTTTCCCTTTTGTGATGGTTATGGCAGTGGCATATCATCAGGGCAACCGTACACATTATGCAGGCAGCAGTGGGGCCGAACCCAGCCTTCAGAAGGCAGGTCACAGTAAAACCCAGGAGGCAAGATTCCAGTTCTGGGGACTTCCTGTGAGATATCTTAATGCAAGATAAAAATAACAGGGAACTGATTCTAAATGTAGGTTTTGCTGCTGAAACAGGTGGGCACATTTTATCGCAGGTCACATCTGCCTTTTCCCCAACTAAAAACATATTAACCTCCTTTTCTCTTCCAACTGGGCCCATAAACAGTGCTTACAATGAGCCACCAATGCATGCTTTTGGACTAGGGAAAAATAATGTTAAAGGTAACAAGGGCTCTGACTCAGCGGCCCCATGAGTGGACATCAATGTAAATGAGGAAAAAAAGGAATGTGACATGGGCCACATAGAAAGGCGCACTCTTTGGAGAACGGGGGATACAGATGGAAGGCCTTTATCAGAGTGTTGGGTGAGGCATAGTGATGTAATGATTGTGTGAAGGGAGCAAGAAAGAAAAATCTCTTTCTACTTATTCATTTAGAAATGCTTTCTGCACAGTTAAATATAAGCACTGCCTGCCAGAAGTCACTTGAGAATCTAAAATAGCCTTTTTTTCCCCATGTTTTGATCCAGATCAAAAGTTTGCCTTGGTTTCTGTGTCATCTAAAACATCTGAATTTCTTAGCCAGTATGTCTCAGGAGAGATGCTCCAAGCACCTCCTGATTTGGAAAGACATCTTCTTACTGCTCTCTGAAGGTGTGTACCTCACCTTAACCTCATAACTCTTAGAATGAATCCTTCCTCTTTGGAAGCACCTGTGACCATTCACCCAGCTCATGGTTCCGGCTTTGTTTCCTGCATCAATATTTCAGATTACTGAAATAATGTAATAATAACGTAATGTTGGTGAGGGAACAGCCAGTCTCACCACCTTCCGATGGGACAGAAGGAAGTGCCACCTTTGGCTTTGTTGGCACTCTGTGTTTTCCATGAATCAAAGGTGCCCTGGTGCCTTCTTCATGCACAAGTAGAGAAGTACCATTTCATCAAGACAATGATCTGCTTTTCTTGTAAAAACAAGGGGCGAGAGAGATGAGATCGGTAACAGAACACAGATGTACTTGTTCACGGTCACTTATTCAAATCAAAGCCAAGTTCCATATTTCTCCAATGTCCTTCTTTCCCCTAACTTTCAAAGAACTATAACATAGGTGGTAGGGAGAATAACCTTCATTTAATAAGTGGTTGAGTAAATCAGTATGTTCTAGATGAAAGGTACTTAAAACAGATCCACTCAAAATCTGCCTCCTCAAGACAATCATTCTGAGTAAGTTCTGAGGCTCCTCCCTTCCCTAACCAGGGCAAAGATATCAAGGTGGAGACTTTAAGCTCTCTGAGCGTCCATGTGCTTGTCACAAGGTTGTGAGAATTAGCTGCTAGGGTATAACACTTTAGACATCTTTGGGGGTCCATCTATTCCTGCAGAAATAAACCAGCTTCATGACTAGGACACAAGATGAAAGCACATCATTGTCTACTTTTCAATCCTGCTGAAGAACATAGGATGCGCCCTAACTACAAAGTTAGAAGTGGTTAAGTGCAAGGCGAGGCCAAACCTCTTCAATGAGACTCTTCGGCTTGTAGCCAGGCTCTGCCATGTACTCGCTGTGTGACCTCAGACAAGTTACTTAGTGTCACTCTGTCTCAATTTCATTCTGTACAACAAAGTTAATAATATTACCAACCTCATAGGGGTATTGTGAGAATAACACACACACATACACACAAACACACACACGTAAAGATGTCTTGGTACGCAGTAAACATTTTTTTAGGATTAACGATTAATATAGTCTGTTATTCAGAATTTAATATGTTTTATTTGCTGCAAATTCCCTATGGCTTTGACTTTAAGTTCTCTTTTAACCAGTGATGCCAGTGCAGGTTTTCCCACACAGGCAAACAAACACCTAGCACCTCACCCTTTCTCAGTCCCAGCATCATGCACTCCACCCCACTTGAAACAGCCTTGCCTGACCTCCCTAAACCCAGCCCACCCATCAAGCTCTTGAAGTCTTATTTCCTCAGTGATATTCCTTTGACTTGATCTGAATGACTGAGCACATCTCACCTCTTTCTCTGGCCTTTCGGCAATAGGCCCTCTACCTCTCTATGGACTGAAGAATCACCAAAATCTGGATTTGAGTCCTGGCTCCACCAAATACGAAAAATGTGACCTTAGGAGCTTACTGAACATTCCTAAGCAGGGGTGGTTTTATCCCTAAAATAATAATAATAGAGCTATCCCATTATTCTCAAATCTGAATTTGCATCAGAATCTCTGGGTGGTGATGGGGGGGGCACTTTTAAAACTCAGGTTGCTTCCCTTCCCCCAGTTTGCAGAAGGTGTGGGCTGGGACCTGAGAATATGTACATCTAACAAGTTGCCAGGTGCAGGTCTGGGAGCTGCACTGTGAGAACCACTCTTGTGGACTGCAGGACTGCAGAGAGAATTAAATGAAATACTTAGAGAATGTTTGCTCAGTATCTATTATATAAACTATAACCTTCCTTTTCCTCCATGAAATCAACTTAAAATGATAAATAAAAACACCAGAAGTGCTCTTGTTTGGATGTTGGCTCCATCCCATGATTTAAAGGAGAACACCATATTGTAGCATTTCTCACTCTGAGTTAGAAGCTCAGATTGTGTGGGCATTGGCCTTACAATGGCTTTTCTGGCACCCAATGGAAAGGCTTTCAATTTTAGAGAAGAACTAAAACATATGCATTACCATGAAATGTAATCTTTTTATATAGCCTACTGTTTTTAACAGACTCCTACACACAGAGTGGGTTTTTAGCATAAGTCTGTTTATGGGAGGTCATCCAAGATAATGCTTCTCCACCCTCAGTGTTTACAACACTCCAAACTCTGAACCAAGAAGGTAAGAATCTTGACCGGAGAGTTTAGCAGATGCTTTTCTTAAATGAATGTATGTTGGGGGAAAAGGAAGTGGTTATGGAGTGAGAAGCTGTATTTCATAACTTATCTGGTGCAAGACATTTTAAAGCAGAGTTTCACATGTGATTCTCTCACTGGAATAAGCAAATTGTTTTGTTTTTAAAAGGGACAAATCAAAAAAGTCTCCACAGGATACAATAGCAAAGACCCAACTTCCATACTGGCTTTGTCACAGTCCACTTAGACTTCCATTACTTCTATGCAAAACCAGAGCCAGATGATCTTTGAGGACGGTTTCTCAATACCATCACTCTGTGAGGAAGGGAGGCAAGAAATGTGACCCATGACCACAGAGACCCTTTGCCAGGCACCAGAAGACCAGATGAAATCAGTCTCTATCAGTCTTTATAAAGGTTTGGAGCAATATGCTTTGGAGGGTGGAGTCACTCTCAGTAGAATGGCACCACCACCACCCACAGGGTGTGAGGCTTAGGGAGAGGGAGAAAGATTGGAGCTATAACTTCCAACAGGCCAGCAAGTCAACTGTCCCCCAGATAACACAAAGACAAAGATGTTTGCTGGCAGCTGCAGGCTTTCTAAGACCCACACTCCCTCCACACCCAAATATCCCTTTGCTCAGGCACTACTGAAGATCCAACTGTTTTCATTTACATTCCCAAAAAATGTGTTTGTAATAGGAAAGAGGGAAGAAGCTGAGTGACAAAAACCAGGATAGTCTGGAGGGAGATGGAATTCAATTGTGCCCACCCACCAACAGTGTCCCAGGGACTGATTTCAACACCCCTTTGGAGATGGACATTGAGACAGAGCAGCTGGAACTTTTCAGAGACCCTGTGAGATTCTGATCAGAAGGCCAACTGCTTGGGGGCCCAGTGGGGGCAAGAGCCATCCCCCTTCCCCACACCTACACCACTTTTGTACAGAATCAACACAATACCTTGACCTTCAGGATCGAAGGTTTTAAGGGAGTAGTACTCAAAGTCTGGTCCCAGGACCAGCCCACCAGCACCCTGGAATTTGTTAGAAATACAAATCCCCTGGCCCACCATAGTGAAATCTATGAGTAATCTCTAGTAAAATCTAGAGTAAACTCTAGGGATAGGGCCCAGTAATTTGGTTTTTAAGTATCCCTCCTATCATTCTGATGTAAACATGCTGGAATTTGCCTGCAAAACTTAGTGAAGCACTCACTTCCAGGTTTATGTAAATTCAGGGTCCACAGGTACATGAACCAGGAAATGAGGACTGTTTTAAAATTCTGTGCCCTTGGTATATCGATCACATGCTATCCGTTTCCTATCCAGGCCCTGAGAAGCAATGCTTTAGGAGAATCCACAGACTGCAACCTTGGCACCCAAATTGATGGGCACCTTCCTAATGGATGTTTGTTGGTAGCCCAGAAAGCATCTCTGTGGAAATCAAAGTGCAAAGTCCAAGTAACTGAGCAGACTGACTTGAGGGCATGTATGAGGTATATGAATGGGGATCCATCCCAGAAACTATGGGGATCACCTGGCCATGTTGGGCTTGAGGAACTTCAGAGGGAGACCTGAGCCTTCTCCTTTCTAGAGAGCTAGAAAGCTGAAATCTAGAGAGCTAGCAAACCTTTGACTATGGAAATTAACCTGGAGAACATTTACTGAGTAGCTACTGTTTACTAGACATGCAGCTATGAACCTGATTTCTCACACTGTCTCATTTAACTCTCACTATGAATATAAATTTTATGATCTTAGTTCTACAAAAGAATAAACAGAAACAAAAAGGTTAAATAATATGTGTTGTATCTCAAGCTGGGAATTAAACACATTCTATCACCTCTCAAATTTGCTGCCACCTGCCCAGAGATTAATGAGTTCCCCTAGGTGTGACTTCCACTGCCCCCACCTCAGACAGTTTCCCTATTTGCTCCTTCAAGTTTGGCTTCACACCTTGGATCCGGTCTTCCAATCAAATCCGTAGTCAACACTTGGTTATTTGCTTCTCTTGCCCTGGATTTTGGATTCAGCAGGACTGGCATGGCTCCTCCAAGTGACTTGGTAGATCTTTCCACAAAAATCCTGAGGAGAGGCACTTCCTGACCTGGATCACCAGGATTTACTTCACTCAGAAACCACCCACCTGGCACTACATGCCACTTTGAATGTCCCCCTTCTAAACGAAATCTCATTAGGCACCCGATGTTTACAAAGAATGTAATATATTGATTACCCCTGAAAAACTTTTATATGGTTGGCAGAAGATGGAGTTGCTTGTGTAAGAGCCACAGACACACAATGACTGCCATTTCCAGGTCAGTGCCTGTTGGGTGAAAGTACAAGGGAGCGAACCTGGTAGTGTTTAACTCTGAGCCACAATTTCAATCATGTGGCCATGGAAAAAGTGGCATATGTCTCCATGTCTTAGTTTACCCTCTTTAAAAAATGGGGACACTGGTAGCATTGTATCACCAGGGCTTCAGCAGCTTGTACCACATCTTACACTACCCAAGTAAGTATATACATAAGACTGCCTCACTCATTCCCTCAATCCCTATCTTTGAGGTTGAGTACCTGAGGGTATGATAAAGCCGTTCATGGAATGAAGCATTTATTAAGGGTGACTTCACTCTATGTAGTTTAGAATATCATGTTTTGCCAAGAGGGTTGCAAGAGATAAGTACAGGGGTCTAGGGTGTGGAAAATGTGAGGTTGAAGATTCAGCCCACAGAGGAGGGATAGGAGATGAACATCATATTTTAGAGTGTGGGGTCTGCTAGGAATGTTGTGTGTGTGGAGAGGAGGTGTGTGCTAGGAAGTGTGTGGGGTCTGCTAGGAATGCTGTCTTGTCCCAAATGTGATTCCTAAAAATGTGCCCTTCTCCTAACTCCGGTTTGACTGTCAGGTATTGGGCAGTTGTACAGATGGTACATCCTAAAGCCAGCCCTCTTTGCTGCCAGACTGGGGTCCAGGCCAAATACTCCACTTCCTTTCTTCCCTGAGATCAGAAGACTTGATAATTTGCCCATGATCAGAATGCAAATTGTTAGTTTAGATTCCTTAATCCCTGAGAAGGGATTCTCTCAGCTGTTACCAGCATTGTCTCATGGCTGGTTTGTGAATTTGCTCAGGCTGGGCAACAGAGGCACCCCCTCAAAGGCAAATGGCTTAAGGGACCCCCATTAGAGGAAGCTCTTCAAATTTTGGAATGTTTGTGTCTCTTCTATGAATGCTACCTTAGTTTTCCCACAGTGACTGACACTGAGAGCCTTAAAGGAAAAGGACCCTGAGAAGGCAGACTCCCTCTGGCCAGCCAGTCAGCTCACTCTGAGGGAGATCAAAGGCTGGGCAGGCAACCACAGAGAGGCCAGAAGGAGGCCTGGGTCTCTACAGGCAAAGACAAAGGGGAGAAAATTGAGTCTGGGAGAGAAGAGACTCTTAGGTCAGATAAAATGTTATTCTCCTTGGACTTTCCTGAATGGAGCACAGTTAAGAAAAAACACAGCCAAGAGAAAACACACATACGCACAGAACCAGGCTTCTCCAGCCCAACCTCTTCCAACCCACCCTATCCCACCTCCAAGTGGCAAACTCCATCTAAACAAATACTTTGCATTTGCTCTTAAATCAAGTTCAATTAGCCAACACATTAAAAATAAAACACACAACTTAGAACCCACCTGTTTTTCTAACTCTTATCCTCTCCAACAAATGTTAAATATAAGTTCAAGAAACAATTAATCAAGCAAAGCCTTTTACCACAGTATCCCCTTCTGTTAGAGGCGTTGTCTGGTAAATCAAGACAAACGTACCATTTACTCACTAAACTAAACACAGTCCCTTATTATGCAATTAACCAAAACACAATTGTATGTAATACAATTATACAGACTACAATTACACAAAAGTAATGATGCAGTGTAGATGGCAATGACTTTCATGTAATCGAAAATAATGAGAGCATCCTTGATTAGAAATTAAGGTATCATAAGAGATCCCTATTGATAAATGTTCCCTCTATTGAACTCCACTTTGCAAAAAGCTCTGCTGGCTGATGAAGTTGGATGCTTCCCCCTCGTTGTTAATAAAGATTATAGGGGTGGCAACCATTCTGTGTGGTATCTTTTATTCTGAGATCTCTAAGCTAGCACATTCTAATGAAGCACACATTTTATTACCCACTTTTCCAGCTGGTCAAATAGGAAAAAAGAAAAAAACAAAAACAAAAACACAACGAAGCAGAAGAGCCAGGAAGTCTGTGTGATTTGCTGAGGATCCCATGTGTCGTGGTATTAACAGAGAAACATGTACATAAAACTCCATCAAATTATATTGGTCATTCCGAGCATCAGTGGAGATTATAACCTGCAGACCTGATTTCTGTGCTGCTCAGAAGAGGCACCTGCTACTTCTCATCATTGCTCCCCTAGACAGGGGCAGTTACCTTCCCGGCGTGGGCTGGTTCTCTTCCAATCCATCTTTCTTACTTTTTCCTGAGTACTCTTTATAGGAAGCAAGTTTCATACCTTCCTTCCTGATTCTCACCTAGCACATGAGGCCACATCCCACAGGCACACAAATTTCTTCATAGTGGCTACTGGCCCCCATCTCTAAGCATATTCACACTATGTACTCCACTACAAGGACCTTACACCCCCACCAAGCTATATTTTGTTGGCTCTAAGTCACTCTTCTCTTACTCTTACAATAGTATGTCATTGTAAGACATACGATTATTTTATATGCCACTAAAAAAGAAATGCTGATTGAACGATGATACACCATCAGTTATAAAATGCATCCCAACATTAGAGATTTTAAAATGAAAAATTGGCATGTTGAATTGATGAAATACTTGCCAGCCATGATTTCTCCTATTTCTCTGTCATTTCTGACCCTGCATCCAGAGAACCCATCTTATCCCAGCACCTCCTTTCCACTCCTCAGCCAAGTCTTACTGGTTCCTTAAGATCCAGCTCAGCACCACTTCCTAAAACCCTTTTTGACCTCATTCTTCCCAAGGTCAGACTGAGTTGTAGCTGCCATATGTCCCACAAATAAGGGTGCACTTCTTGCGTGTCTACTGTACCTTATCCTAATGGCTAATTTATTCCCCAATGAGACATGAGCAGAGACTCTGTATCACCAACTCATAGGCAAGCACTTAACACACATTATTCAGCCATTTAATAAGTGCTATTTTGACAGGAATGGGCAAAATTGTGAGAATGAAGGAAGTAAGTGCTAGAGATAAAACGTGGAGAGCATGATAAACCTGGTTGAAAATTCAGAATCTTTAACTTCCTGCAGCAGGTCTTTGAACCTAGAAACTTTAAATACAAGAGGAGTCAGAGCCCAGAAAAAATAAAGAGAGAAACCAAGCTTCTGCTAGATTTGCGGGTTGCAGAGTATAAGTGCGGATTCTCTCTGTCTGCTGCCTAGTCTCTTCTGGGCCAAAGAAGCCGTGGGTTACGGGTAGCAACAGCAAAGGTCAGCCACCCCAGGAATCACCCCTGGCACCATCTGAACCTCTGTTCTAGACCCTGAGGGCCTGATGCTCACCTGCCCCCATTAGAAGGGACGCTCACTGCAGTAAAGAATAAAAATGGTTTAAGAGAAAAGTAATCCCTCCCTCCTTCATGCTTTACTCATAACTTCAAACTAATCAAACGTTGTTTATGCATAAAATTTTAATCCTGTCACAAATTTGTATTTTGATTTAATTTGCATATCCCATTTACTGCAAGTCAACAGGAAGAGAGACTCAACTAATTTAAACCATTTTTCTCTGGGCCTGAAATCCTTTCAGAAATATTTTCCATTAGGCGACTCAATTATGTCTAATGTGGCTAATGTCAGTGGATTAGAATTTTGCTTAAAGAAACTCATATTTAGAACAGTGAGAATGGGAAGGGGGTGGGAGAACAGAGAAGAGACAATAATTACCTGTCTTTGATGCTACACAGATCAATGTGTAAATCACTAAAATTCCCCAGGGAACCTTGCTGAACTGAAATGAGGTCCTTGGGCTGGTTATCAATAAAGATGAGCCTCATGCAGCCTTGGAAAGCCTTAATGGGATTTAAACATTGGGAATCGGTGAGATTGTCGGGGCACCCTGTGGGACAGAGAAAAAAAAATGAAGAAGAATACTGAAATGATCAGTCATTGCTTTGGCGACCTATTGATGGAGGATGTGGAGGTCTAATTATTTTGGGGCTTTTTCATTCACAGCAGTGCACGCATTTTTGTTGTAAATCCTAGCATTCTCAGAGGAGGAATTGGTACAAAATGGGGCATACTCAATTGCTGTACAGAACAGAAAACAAAATGTGTTAAAGGGAATACCGCTACTTTAACATTTATCTCATTCCTATTTCTTTTTGCCTATCAGTAAGCTACCCACCATTCTGTTGCATGGTATACTTCACTCATCCCAAGGAGGCAACACATTATCACTTCTTGGGAATGTTGGTTCTGTCTCAAAACACGCTCTAAATGCACAATTCAATTCTGAATTACACTTTCAAAAGAAATTATGCTTTGGGTGAGGATGGTGGCAGAGTAATTGTCTGGTTAATTGTTAGCATTAACAGGCTTAGTTCCTGAGAAAGGTACACATAGGAATGTAACTGGAATTTTGAAGAGTTGTGCAAAGCAAATCCCGGCACCAAAGGAACCAAGGGTTTAAATGCACATAGTTATAGGGCTGTAATAGCACATGTGAAAGGTTAACACCATACCTTTTTAAAGAGTGTTCTTAAAAAAAAAAATCCATTACACTGATTTAGCATAGCTAGCAACTAGGGCATATCTGCTTCTCATTAAGACAGGTACAGAATAACATAGGTATATGAGTGTTTGTGCTCTTTATAAACTCCATCCTGATGGTTTTAATAGGTTCAGAGCATATGGGAATGCAAGCTTGAAAACATGGCAATAACCCATAAATAATTGGGAATTATTTCAGCCATTTCTAATAGACAGTCACTGTTGGGCTGAAGCCCAGCAGCTGGCTAACAGCTTACAGGCACACTATAAAGTGAAGAGAGATGCTACAAGTTCTAATTGAAGCTGTAGAGAGAATTTATGTAAGTTGACTATTATTACTCAAACTCATTTTTCACCTTCCTTAAGTTTACAGTCTACGTGTGAGGCGCTTCTTTAAATACTGTTTAAATCACAGATAAACCTTCCCCTTCTAAACCCAGTGCCCTCTAAACTTGGGGAAGGCAAACATTTTCCCTTTGAGACACTTCAGATGCCATCATTATTGAACACTGTTCTCCCCAGAAATAAGTACAAGAATGCTTCTCTCTCTTTGTTGGGGAAACATTGAATGTGATGCAAAAATGATGCAGTCTGTAAAATGTATCCTTGGGGACCCCAAGAACCCTTCTTTGGTAGCCTTTATGCTACATTCACTAGCATCTTCTTGCTGTCCCAAACTAGTGGTTTGTGGAGACTACAGACTTAGGGGTGAGTTCTAATATTTGCACAAATGATTTCATCTCAACAAACATCAGTCTTATTATATGCCAAATGGGGCTAAAATTGCCTACCTCACAAAATTACCCCATGAATTAAATGAGGTAAGACCCATAAACCATGTACAGCAAATGGAAGTTCTCCCTTCTTGGAGGAATCCGTTTTCCTTGCATACATGGAGAGGATTTAGAATGGAGGACAGAGACCCTTCCTGGGGTCGTAAAATCAAACCACAAAAGTATTGCTCTACACTTCATTTCTTCCAGTATGTCCAGATACGTATGTTACATCTGTCAATGCCCATTTGTATTTCAAAGCTTAGCCACGTGTCATGACATGAGAGAAGTGATTTGTAAATTCTATTTGAGAGACTGCACTTTATTAATTTTATGTAATACTTCCCTTCAGTTTCCTAACAGAAAAAGAATTAGCAACCTGAGAACAGGTTCAATCCATGCCCATATTTGCTAAAGTCAAAGCCAGTTTGTCCATTCCTTGCCGTGTTGGGAGCACTGTGCTATACACGTACACCCTGCCCTTACTGCAGTCTTCCAGCAATTTGGCTCTGCTTCCCCATGTCCTTGATAAAGAAGTTCAGGAGCCATCAGTGTCTCACTCAAGGTCAGACAGCGATTGAGGTTACTCTCAGTGACTGTTTCTCTAATGCAAACAGATGACTAGGAAATTAGATACTAATATTTTCCATGAAAGAAATGCCTTCAAAAAAACTAAATACAAATGCACATGCACCCATAAAAATGCAGTAAATTCCTACTAATATATTTTTCATCCTTTCCAGTTTGCCCTGTGTTTCATTGGGAAGGTCCCTAGGATTCACCTTGCAACGGAGAGAGCTGGATCTGTACCATCAGCTCCATGTGAAGCTATAGGTTCATGGGCCTTCTAGACCTTTCCCATTTGTAGAGCTCCACTTCATGGACATGGCCCCAAGGAATGTCAGGAAGGAAGGAACAGATAGGGGATTCAGACAGTAAAGCGGCAGAGGAATAGCCTAGACAGCTGAACTTGCTGGTTTTGCCTTTCTGCCTGGATTTTTCCTTTTGCACGTATTGCTGACTATTGGTACATATTCTCCAAGTTTTCAGCTGACTTTCTCCTTACCAATGTGATCACAGAGCTTGGCATAGCTACAAAAATTTCCTTTGGACATGTTATATAACACCGGCTCTTACAGCTAAAGATTTTATTTTTCTTTTTTCTTCCTCTGTCCTGACCTAGATAGTTTATATTTGCACAGCTGTCAGAGAGTTTGCTTCTCATTATTTCATGCTTGGGAGTGGGTACCCGTATGTGTGTGTGTGTGTGTGTGTGTGTGTGTGTGTACATGTGTGAATGGTCTAATTGGCCAAAAAAAAAAAAAAATCATCAGGGCGAAATAATTGTTCACTGCATTCTCCCTCCCTCCTTTACTTTCAAAACCTGGGGAAATTACCTCCAAAGTAGTAGCTATTTCCAGAATAAATCTGCACACGGGTGGTGTCCTGGGCTGGGGATGCTGCATCATTATCCAGAGAGAGAGTGATGCGGTCCCTTCTGGCGTTGATGCTAACGGAATGCCACAAGCCATCGTTCAAGCTGCTTCCTGCAAAAGAAACAGGAAAGGCCGGCATGGGGTTGATTGAGTGGGGCGGTCTGGAGCAAGGCGGGCTCACGCTCCTCCCCTGCTGTGCTTCCTGTGTGTCTCCACAGGCGTCCCTTGTGTCCCTGTACTTAAACTACAAACCCCCTTTTCCACACACTTCACCTTTCTTCCTCGGTTTACTGCTCTATTATTTCCAAAGTGGCCGAACCGCATCTGATACATTTGGTTTCAGAACAAAAGGGAAAATTAAGCACAAATTTTTCTGTACACTACAACAAAAGGCGGGGCCATGTGAACGGACCTCTTGCTATATAAATGCCGAGTAAAATGTTGAAAGGAAAACAAATGTCCAAACGTCCATGGTGATTTCATCTCTGGGTGGTGGCGTTATATTACAGGTGACTGCAGTTCTCTCAGTTTTCCACAAGCGCCTTCTCTGCCTTTTTTTAGGAAAAAATAAACTGTTTTTAAAGCCAAAAAGAGATGAAGAATACTAAATTCTTGTGCCAGGCAGAGGCAGCCTCCCATCTGAGAGAAGTAACAGACCAGTTCATTCCCAACGTTCTTCCTCAACTAGGTGACACTGGCTGAGTTACCTGCCTTCCCTGAACTCTGGCTTTATCATCTGCAAAGATCATAATTCCCACTTTGTGTCATTGTAAAAGGGTCAATTGAGATCCTTTTTTTACAAAAAAAGATCAATTGAGGCAGGGAAGTTCCTAGGACAGTTGCAGGCATAGTAGGTGGGGTTTTTGTTGTTGTTGTTAAGATTTTATTTATTTATTTATTTATTCATTTATTTTATTTATTTATTTTTTTGAAAGAGAGCATAGAGGGGCGGGGGGGAGGGGGAAAGAATCTGAAGCGGACTGCTCACTTAGCACAGAGCCGGATGCAAGGTTCTGATCCCACAACCCCAAGATCATGACCAAGCCCAAGTCAAGAGCAGATGCTTAACAGACTGAGCCACCCAGGCACAAGTTAATCCTCCCTTGTTCTCACACCCTAGATGTCTTTGGTGCATACTACCCTGATGGACTATTTGATCGAGCCAACTGATTTGGGAATTAGTCATAAAGATAGGGACTATTTCCTTTTACAAAGTGTATCATCTATTAAGACTGTTCATGTCAGGTGCGTGCTGAAGGAAACAGAGTCTTAATCACCAGTCCAGTCCCAAAGATGTGTCTGTGACAAAATCACACTGCCACACATGTTTTCACTCAATAGACATCTATTGTGCCCTGCTGTGTGTTGAGCGGCGTTCCTACTCCTATTGCTTCAGTTTTCTTCCCTGCAAAATGGGGAAATGATTGTACTCACTCGCCATTGTGAGAATTATACAGTAGTTAATACAGTGGTGCATGTAGAACAGTTCATGCCACATTGTAAGTAGACAATGTTAGCTAAAACAAATGGACAGAACAGCAACTGCAAAGTGGTCCCTCCCATCTGGAAGTATGAAGACATCACATAGTGCCTATAATCTCTCATTAAATGGAAGAGATGTATGCAACAAGGGTTAGAACACTGTCCTTTGAGTCCAGGGTAGTGGGATAAACAGAGAAGCAAGCAAAGAACAACACTTGCTGTTTTGGTTGGTGCAGTAATATGGGAGAAGAGAACAAAAAAAAACCTAGGTAATGGCATGTGAGGATCCCAAAAATGCTTCAAAGCAGAGATGGTTCAGGGAGTTTCTGAAAAATGCACAAGAGCTCTCTACTCATAGAGGAAGAGTTCATGAGACAGAGAAACTACAAAAATGCACAGGTCTGGAATGAGAAGCAGGAGAGGGCAATAGGAAGGTAACTGAGGATGGATCCAATCACCCAGGGGCCTGTAATGCCAAACCAAGGAATGGGTTTCCACAATTTCCTTGAATAAATGATTCTGGAGAATGCTTTAGTCAAGCTATTTCCATCAGAACCCTTGCCGATGGGACCCTAGGCATCTGAATTTTTTTAAAAGCTCCCTGGGTGATTCTAATGTATAGCCAGGAATGAAAATCACTGCTTTAGAACAATGGGAGTCCATGAGGCATCCTTAGCATGGGAACAACATGGCTGGAGGCACATGCAAAGACTCCCATGGCAGAGGACAGCTGGGAGGAATCAAGGCTGGAAGCAGAACTGATATGCCTACTGCATGCACTGGTCCCAGGAGACAGAATGATGGGAGTCTCAGCCAAAGTAGCAGCAATGCAAATTGAGAGCAAGGGATGGATTAAGAGCTATTCCTAGAGGTAAAGGAGATTAGATTTGGTAGAGCCTAGTGGAGCAGTCCCTAAGAAACCAGCTGGGAAGGAAGCACTGAAAATCAGAGCCAAGGTCTGCAGGGCTTCGCATAACAGCTACTAAAGAGCTTGTGCCCCTGAGCCCTCAGATGGTTGGAGAAGATGCCCAGGGAGAAGCACAGCACCAGGCTGGGGGCCCAGCTGTGATGCACGAAGGCAGCTGTGCCCCATCTGCTCACAATAGGCCAGATGTAAGAGACCCTCCTGCATTTCCAGCCAGCTCCCTAGCAGTATTTGCTGCAGCCTTGAACATCTGCTTGGGGTGAACCCAAGGGCTGCTCCACCTGGCAGCCTTACTTCCTCCCAAAAGCCAGTTTTGGGTCCTAACCACAGGGACTCTGCTAATGAGGTAGAGGCTCTGTCAGGTGTTTCCTGGTGATGAACATTTGACTTCTGGCAGGGGCATTTGGGGGGCATAGCCAGCTGTAGGTCTTAACTTCTTTTTACTCTTATTTGCATACTGATTGAAATACATTTGCATAACATAGGAGACTGCATCTGCAGACAAACTATAGATTGTTGGAAGTGAAAAAGAGTCCTTAACTAATCCAACTTAGAGGATGTAAAAAAATAACCCCTAAGGGCCCAGCGCTCTGCTAAGCATCAGAGCTACAGTAAGGAAGAAGGAAACAGAGGCCCTGGGGGAAAGCCCCAACTAATCAAATATACATCCCTCTGCTCCTTTTACAAATGAACGAATGTGGCCTAAAGGAAGAAGTCTGAGCCCTGTGAGTGGCAGGGCCAGAGCACTGGCCTTTGTGTTCTGACTCTTGGTCCTCTCCCCTTCCCCCATCACTACCCATGTCGCTCTCTTTCACATTGTTATTAATAAGAGTTTGCTTGGTTGTTTGTTTTCTTTTTCCTTTTTTTTTCTTTTCTTTCTTTCTCTTTTTCTTTTCTCTTTTCTGGTCTGCAATTCCTTTTGGTTTGATCTTTTTGATCTTTTCCTCCATGGTCCTGAATCCCTGCAGGGGGAGCCTATGTGAAATCTTCACTCTTCTGAAGAAAATTATTAGGTCAGTAGTTCCTGGTGCTGACCACACAAAGAGAGCACCTGGGGAGCTTCTGAAAAGACAAGTCCCAGGGCCCCACACCAGGTTAATTAAAGCAGGCTTCAGGGTGGCTCCAGGCCTTGGAAGTTTCAGAGATCCCCAGAGAGCCCATTGTGCAGCCTGGTTAACAAGTACAACATTTGAGGTTTCAGAAGAGGAAGAAAAGAAGCTGGGAAAAACAAGGCTCATTTTAGAGGTGCTGAAGCTGGGAACAGATTCCAAGGCAAGCAAAGTGATATATTTCCTTCTAAAAATCTGCTTTCTGCCTGGGTTATATGTTTTATATATATGTTATATATGTATGTTACATATAAATATGTCTATATATGTTATATATATGTTACATATAAATATGTCTATATATGTGTTTTATATATATATATATATAAAACAAAATAACAGCTCTGGAGGTTCTTCAAGATTTAGTTTCTAAGAATTCTCTTTTTTAAAAGTACAGGTTTAAGTCCTAGTAATTATTCAGAAATTAGGGAAAAGCAATTTTATTGGGTTGCTTTCCTCCGAAAACCTCCCTGAGACCAAAAGTTCTGAATGAATAGAAGTTTTCAGTGGAGAGACTGGGAAAGCAGTAGCTTTGAGTCCAGGAACATCTGATGGGGAAAAGCCCCTGGAGGTAAAATGATGTAATTAGGATGACTTTGGAGTTCTAAGAATTCATATGGTTTAGGAGACCCGGCTTAAAATGTGGAATTTGGTTTCTGGAAAAATCATTGGATAATGACAAATACAAATTTTCTGACCTGTAAGTGATGTCAAATAATATTTGCTATCCCCTAGAAAAAGAAGAAAAACCAATATGCCAAGTAAGTGGATAGAGAGGGAAATAGGAAATTTCATATATTGTTGGTGGCAACATAATTTTGTGCATTCTTTACAGAAAGCAAAATACCGAACATGAAAAAAGGTTCCTAAAAATATCATAATTCATTTTCCATAAATTTTAATCCAAAGAATTGATCTTAAAATAGTACAAGAGCTGTAGCCAAGATTTACAGTGAAAAGAGTTCATGATGCCATTATTTCTTTTTTTTCTAGATTTTTAAAATTTATTTTTATTTCTTTTCAGTGTAACAGTATTCATTGTTTTTGTACCACACCCAGTGCTCCATGCAATACTTGCCCTCCCTAAAACCCACCACCAGACTCCTCTAACCTCCCCCCCCCACGCCCCTTCAAAACCCCTCAGGTTGTTTTTCAGAGTCCATAGTCTCTCATGGCTCACCTCCCCTTCCAATTTCCCTCAACTCCCTTCTCCTCTCCATCTCCCCATGTCCTCCATGTTATTTGTTATGCTCCCCAAATAATTGAAACCATATGATAATTGGTTCTCTCTGCTTGACTTATTTCACTCAGCATAATCTCTTCCAGTCCCATCCATGTTGCTACAAAAGTTGGGTATTCATCCTTTCTGATGGAGGCATAATACTCCATAGTGTATATGGACCACATCTTCCTTATCCACTCATTCGTTGAGGGGAATCTTGGTTCTTTCCACAGTTTGGTGACCGTGGCCATTGCTGCTATAAATATTGGGGTACAGATGGCCCTTCTTTTCACTACATCTGTATCTTTGGGGTAAATACCCAGTAGTGCAATGGCAGGGTCATAGGGAAGCTCTATTTTTAATTTCTTAAGGAATCTCCACACTGTTCTCCAAAGTGGCTGCACCAACTTGCATTCCCACCAACAGTGTAAGAGGGTTCCCCTTTCTCCACATCTTCTCCAACACACGTAGTTTCCTGTCTTGCTAATTTTGGCCATTCTAACTGGTGTGAGGTGGTATCTCAATGTGGTTTTAATTTGAATCTCCCTGATGGCTAGTGATGATGAACATTTTTTCATGTGTCTGATAGCCATTTGTATGTCTTCATTGGAGAAGTGTCTGTTCATGTCTTCTGCCCATTTTTTGACATGATTA
>PISX010020448.1:0-35786 GCA_004024625.1 Mellivora capensis | reverse complement strand
TGGAGGTTCCTCAAAAAGTTGAAAATAGAACTACCCTATGACCCAGCAATTGCACTACTGGGTATTTACCCTAAAGATACAAACGTAGTGATCCGAAGGGGCACGTGCACCCGAATGTTTATAGCAGCAAGGTCTACAATAGCCAGACTATGGAAAGAACCTACATGTCCATCAACAGATGAATGGATAAAGAAGATGTGGTATAGATACACAATGGAATACTATGCAGCCATCAAAAGAAATGAAATCTTGCCATTTGCAACGATGTGGATGGAACTAGAGGGTATCATGCTTAGTGAAATAAGTCAATCAGAGAAAGACTATCATATGATCTCCCTGATATGAGGAAGTGGAGATGCAACATGGGGGGTTTGGGGGGTAGGAAAAGAATAAAAGAAACAAGATGGGATCAGGAGGGAGACAAACCATAAGTGACTCTTAATCTCACAAAACAAACTGAGGGTTGCTGGGGGGAGGGGGCTCGGGAGAGGGGGGTGGTATAATGGACATTGGGGAGGGTATGTGTTATGGTTAGTGCTGTGAAGTGTGTAAACCTCGCGATTCACAGACATGTACCCCTGGGGATAAAAATATATTATATGTTTATAAAAAAATAAAAAATTAAAAAGAAAAAAAAACATATGTGTGTATGTATATATACATCTCCAATTTATATATTTTTCTGTATGAATGTATGTATACATCTCCAAATTGTATATTTTTCCTTCAACACAAATATGACATTTTCATTACTGTATTCTTAGAATTATACATTTATTTATAAATGATTCCCAAACTATATTATACAACTTCAACATTATTCCTTATTTGAGTTATATACCTGAAGAATAATACATACTTTCATTTGAAAACTTGAAACAAAACTTAAGCTTTAAATTCACATCCCAAATACTTTTTGACAGTAAGAACAGAATATTTAAATTATTTTTTACATCTTACTTGGAGCATGTGGGTCATGGCGTGGTCTGCAATCTTGGAAGCCATTCCGTCTATTTTCCTTTGAACTTGATTTACAAACACTTTTAAAGGGGTTAGAGAAACACTTCTTGGCAGCTTGAGAAGAACTTGAAATAGCAGGGCTTCCTCCTCCAAGCTGAAAACATCTGCCACTTTCGAAATCATCTGGAGAGATTATACTCATGACTTCTACTTCTTTTCCACCAATCATCAGTCTGTGGCCCTCTTCAATCTTTTCAAGCTCTTTGAATTTATATGCAATGCCTTTAAATTGAGAAGGGAGAATGTGAATTTAATTTACTGATACCCTAAGATGACTTAATTAGTGATACCATAGTCACCTTCCCATAACCATACAGAATGAAAACTATGTGTTGAAGCAAATAGCCTTGTATAACCCATTAGCCAAAATGAAAACATAATTTATCATTTTGTCTTTAAAAAAAAAAACAGTAAAAATCAGAAGGAATAAATAATAAAGATATAAAAATTAGCCAAGCTTTAGAGAAAGCAAGGCCTTCTTTAATTATTGAAAACATAGCTTGGGGTGCTTGTTGGCTCAGTCTGTAGAGCATATGACTTTTTTTTTTTCTTTTTGAGAAAGAGAGGTGGGGCAGGGGAGAGGGAGAGAATCTTAAGCAAGCTTGCCCAGCAAGGAGCCCAATGCTGCGCTCAGTCCCATGACCCTGAAATCATAGTATCAGCCAAATCCAAGGGTCAGAGACTTAACTGAATGAGCCACCTAGGTACCCCTCAATATTTTTATAATAAAAAAATTCTGTTAGAGATAATTCAGTTTAGCCTCAACTTGTCACTCTTGTCACTCACTGACCTTCACATAATATAAAAACTCCTGAAACACTGAACCAGTAGTTTTAATTCTCCCCTGCTTTTGTGTCTTTTTATATATTATTCCCTCTTTTGTATGCCCCTTTCTCATATCCTACAAAACTATTTATCCTTCAAATATTCCTTAAACAATTCTTATGAAGCTTTCCCCAGGCTCCTAGGCAGACCTAAATGGTCCTTCTACCTCCTACTGCATGGAGTACAAATTCTCAGTGAAACAATTATTATACCGCCTCCTAATTATCAATTACATTGCCCTATCCCCACTAAACTATAAATTATATCCATTTATATGCTAGGAGTTTACTCCTAGCATAGTGCTTGGCATTTAACAGTTATATACTATAAAGTATGATATTATTAAATGAATGAATGAATGAACATATAGGATGAATTTTACAGTAATGGGCCATATTCAAAACTGAACAATAAGAGATAATGATAAAAAACATGGTGTTAAGCATTCTGAATTTGTGAGCTAACTTGTATCAATACAAATCATCCTGGCAACATTTTATAATAGAAATAATGACAACCTCCAATTTAGATGTATTAATTTAGATCATGCCTAGCCATGGTTTTTCCCTTGTTATTTTTTCCAAAATTTTATTGGATATCGTTGAAATTAGATAATATTCCACTCCTGATATCAACATCTTTCTAACTTTAATCATTTAGCATTTGGGAGGTGAGGAGTACATCAAGACAAACAGCTTAATCTCAGAAAAATACCAAAATAACCATATATAACTATTTCATTTTAGAGAAAATGAATCCATGGGATGGGATTTGCTTCAGAG
Organism: Mellivora capensis; assembly: GCA_004024625.1. Classification (NCBI taxonomy): domain Eukaryota; kingdom Metazoa; phylum Chordata; class Mammalia; order Carnivora; family Mustelidae; genus Mellivora; species Mellivora capensis. Next base: position 33,159 of record PISX010020448.1, on the reverse strand, counting down.
TTAGTGTTCATAAGACTCTTAGACTAATTATTATGAGATAATTTAGACATGCAAGTCAATTAAGGAGCATCTTAATCTAACTGACCCTTTATAAAATCCAATCATTTTAATTACGTAACCTCAGATATATACTAGTTGTAGACCAAATCATAAATATCAGATAATATCACAATACCTCTTCCAATGTCTTTGCCTTCCAAATCCTTTAATGTAAATGACTTTCCTTTTACAATGAGAACAGCATCACCTTCCCACTTTTTGTGTTTTTTCTTTGAAGCCTTACACCAAACAACATTGAAATATTTAACTGGGCTATCAGGTTCTTCCTCTTCTTGTCTCTTAAACACTGTTATTTCTTTAGGGGCTGAGTGAACTAGAATTTAAAATAAAATAAAATAAAAACCACATTATTAGAAATGGTCAACTTTAAGTAGTAGGGTCGTCTGAACAAAAATAAAAGCACAAGAAAATTAGATGGTACTAAAAATTATGAAAGAATATTTGATCATACTCCTGTTAGTATTTTATAAATCAAGAAATTCAAATGTCAGGTCTAGCATTACCAGGAGAACAACGAATATAAACTTATCATCTCAAAGTCATATAAACTCAGTTTAAGTAGAATAACATAATCACCACAAACATTTTAAAACTCTAGAAACCGGAGATAAATTTTCAACATCCATGGAAAAAATATCTACTTCAAATTCTGAATTTTGGTCTTTTCCCAGGCTAGCAGTACGTGGTCTAATCCTCTCTTGTGAAGCTAGAAAGCAGCAGCTAGCCACAACTCCCTGTCTACCATGAAATCATGAGGCTGAACAACTGATACACTCACAACCATTCTGTTTTTCACTGTCACTATTCAATAAACTACATGAGATGGTTAATACTTTATTGCAAAATAGGGTTGTGTTAGATGATTTTGCCCAATTGTAGGCTAATGTAAATGTTCTGAGGATACCAAACATCGGTTGAGCTAAGCTATAATGTTCAGTAAGCTAGATGTATAAATGCATTTTTTTTAAGATTTTATTTATTTGTCATAGAGAGAGCACAAGCAGGCAGAGTGGCAGGCAGAGGCAGAGAGAGAAGCAAGCTCCTTGCTGGACAAGGAGCCCGATGCAGGACTCAATCCCACGACCCTGGGATCATGACCTGAGCCAAAGGCAGCGGCTTAACCAACTGAGCCACCCAGGCATTTTTGACCTATGATATTTTCAACTTATGATGGGTTTATTGGGACATAACCCCATAAGTCAAGGAAGACCTGTATTCCAATCTGGCTTCCAGTCCAGTCCTCCCTCAAAACCACCCTTGTTAAAGGTCATTAAGGAGTTCCTTGCCAATATTTATTGGTATTTTTGTCTTGTCAGAGTCCTCAAAAGCAATCGGACAATGTTGACCACTTCCTCCTTGAAATATTGGACCCTATTTTTACAGCTTTCCTAACACATTTCGATTTTTCCTTTTACTTCTTTGGTTGCTTCTTCTAAAACATCTTTGCCAGCTCATCAGACCTAAGTTTTAGACCCTCTTCTCACAGTGCCCTTCTCCTTAAATTAGTTCATCCACTCGCATGGATTTAATACCACCCTTGCATAAGGCTGTATTTTTTTTTTCTCTAGCCCAGATCATGATTCCAAATCTGTGTATCTGTACATAATTGCCTCTCAGACCTGTCTACATGAGTGTCTCATAAACATCTCAATTCATCATGCCCACTTGTCTTCTCTCCAAAAACTGCTCCTCCTTCGGTTTTCTCATTTCTCAGAGTACCATCACCCTCATTCATACCAAAAAATTGGAAATTATGCTTGACATCCTTTACTCTCAGTTCCACAGGCAATCAACCACAGATTCAGGTGAAGCCTGAATGGCTCCCAAAGCTCTGTACTGTTTGCCTTCTCCATACCCTCCCCTCTTCCTCAAATCACCATCTCTGATCTGAGCTACCGTACTACCATAGGATCTTCCCAAGAGACCTATTGAAATCTTCTCTTGCCACCTCTACTCCCTAAAACCATTTTCCATATTCACTATATTTTTCCATTTTTAATGTAAATCTGATTAAGTACCCTTCTTAAAATCCATAAGTCTTAATAGTCTTCAAGAAAACATACTACTATAAAAAATTTTTTAAAAAAATACTACTTCTAGCCAAAAGGCCAACTACCTCTTCCTCCAAAATGCTATTCTAAATTACCTTCTGTTCACACTGCCATACAATTTAAATTTCCCTTACTGCCCAGTTAGATCTTGCTTTATTATTTCAGCATTATCTCAGCAGTTAATTATGTGACAAATTATTTAATATTAGCCTTCCCAACTAAACTACTCAAGGTTTGACCTTGCTCATCACCATATGCCCAGAACAATAGGTACTTTTCAAAACTGTCATTTTGATTCAAAGAACATTTGACTTTATGCTTATAAAAATATTAAAACAGAATCATCTTAAAATTAATTTTCACGAGAAACTAGCTTTAGAAATTGACTATGAATTCATCTCCATTGTTGTTCATTTTTAGTTTCATTTTTATGAACTGTTACTTTCAGGATTATCTTCCATATAAACTTTTTAACAAAGATTTGATTCCTCAGTCACTTTTTTATGAATATTTTACTGACTATAGCTTTTGTGAACATGAGTTTTTAAAACCATAATTTCTACCAAATGCAGTTTTGCTAAGTCAAATTTTGAATACATAAATATTAACAAAATTGTATTACTCCATCAGTTTCTAGTCAAGAAAATTTATCCATTTTTAGATAACTGGTAGTTGTCATTTGTTGATTACTTTCCTTTACCAGCTTTGAGTTTCCCAGATAGTCTTACAGGTTCGTAGGATTAACAAAAAAGATGGGATGATCGATCAGTTTTTGAACTCTAAAAAATTTTGTGGTGTGTGATTTTAGCCAACTTTAGTTTTGTCTTTGCACTATTTCTACCAGTAGTAGTCAATGTGCATTTAATGACTGACAATACCATTCTGCATTTAAAAAAAAATTATTCCTTTCTTTTATTATGTTATCCAAGAAAACAATGTGATTGCTCAGGATTGCTGTAAAACAAGAGTAAAAAGTATGTCTTCATCAAAATGGCTGGAAAAACATTCAGTCAAATACCCTGTTACATTCCCAGAGCCAAAAGAGTTGACTTGTTATGTCCAGGACCCTCCTCGTGCCAAGAAAAAATAAACAGAACAAAAGACAATAAACTGAAAATTCAGAAATTACTTATAATCAACTTTGAAATACCACAGATTCTCAGATATACCCTTTCTTCTGTAGAACAGTAGGAGGAGGAGAAGAGCATGAACTAATCTGCCTGCGTTTGAATCTTGAGTTTTCCCACTTACAAGCTAAGTGACCGTGGACAAGTTACTTATCACTCTATGCCAGTTTTTGAATCTGTAAATAAATGTATTACCAATACCTACCTCACAGATTTGTTGTAGGCATTAGATTAGCTATTATATGTAAAACCCTTAGAACAGTACTTGACATAAATGCTCCCTAAATGTTAACTGCCATCATCATCATCTGGTCTTGGTTCCTTTCCCATTTAGTCCCATTTTAAATGTATGCCATTAAGGCAGGGAAGAGAGAAAATTTAAAAAGTAGAATAAAGATATTGGAAACTGAACACATAAGAAACAAAACCCTCCCTCATCTAGACTACTCGTAATACATAAAATATTGATTAATTCGCTACATTCTAGACTAATCACCCCTAACAATTCCACTCCAACCGTAATTTTTATTTCTACACTTGGTTCTGATCTATTTTACCCTTGACCCTGTAAGGTACTTCACAAGTCAATACCAAAAAAAACAGTCTGTATAAATAAGAGACTTGAATGCCTATTAGCAAGATTCATAAGTAAGAATGTTCAAAATCATGCTTTGATAAAAGAGGAAGGAGGAGATACTGCCATTTTAATACTGATAGCAGATATGATCATCTTAATGATTCCTAAGCATAGTTACTCTACAGTTAGATGGCTTAATTATACATTCCATATATCCAAGCCTTTAGTATTTTCTTTTCTTGGAGCGCCTGGGTGGCTCAGTGGGTTAATCGTCTGCCTTCGGCTCAGGTCCTGGTCCCAGAGTCCAAGGATCAAGCCCCAAATCAGGCTCCCTGCTCAGCAGGGATTCTGCTTCTCCCTCTCCATCTGCCTGCTGCTCTGCCTACTTGTGCACTCTCTCTGACTCAATCAAATAAGCAGATAAAATCTTTAAATGTTTTTCTTTCAAAAACTCCAAATACATTGTTTTCAATAGAACAAATAGAATTTAAAATGTCTCATCTAGGAGCACCTGGGTGGCTCAGTGGGTTAAGGTCTCTGCCTTCAGCTCAGGTCATGATCCCAGGGTCCTGGACTCGAGCCCCACATTGGGCTCTCTGCTCAGCCAGAAGCCTGCTTCCCCTTCTCTCTCTGCCTGCCTCTCTGCCTACTTGTGATCTCTCTCTATCAAATAAATAAGTAAAATCTTAAAAAAAAAAAAGTCTCATCTAGTCAAATTCAACAAAGAATGTAAATATTCTCCCAAACTGTATTTGAAAATTACTAAAACGTACCAGAATTTTAACATACATTATCATATAGATGTAATATAAAGTTTGAAACATAGTTTTTATTACACTAAAAAATTTGCAATCATTAATATACAAATTCCTCTGAACCAGTTTTATCTTTTTTTTTTTTAAGATTTTATTTATTTGAGAGAGAAAGAGAGCGCAGGCTCACATGCACACACATGAGCGGGTAAAGGGGGAGAGGAAGAAGGACAGAGAATTTCAAGCAGACTCTACACTGAGCACAGACCCCAACCTGGCTTGATTTCAGCACCCCGAGATCATGACCCGAGCCAAAACCAAGACCGACACTTTACCAACTGAGCCATCCTGGCATCCCCATAGTTTTCTTATCTAATAATTAGAGAGATTTAATGTCATCTAAGCATCATTATGAATAAAATAAACCTAAAAGATCTTTCTTGGCATTAAATATTTTCAGAATGATACTTTATGAACATGGCAGGGACTATACATTTCATCACATTTCTCAGTACCTCTTGTCAAAGCATATATGCAGTAAAGGCTAAAACGGGGGGAAAAAAATCAATAAAACTACAACATTTCCAGATATCAAAACTATTTGCTCAACATTTTATTTTTTATTTTATTTTCTGCTTAGCATTTTAAACTCATCTAAAAAATTAGAAAAGTTATCAATTTCAATTCTGACATTCCAATCGTTGAGCATACGCAGGTTTATTTAAAAAAAAATACACTGTTGATGAAAGCCTAAAATGGTACAATCACTTTGGGAAAATGCCTGGCAGTTTCTTAAAAACTTAAACATATAGATTTTCCCTAATCCAGCATTATGTCCACAACAAATTTATACAAGAATACTCAGAATCTTTATACATAATAGCCATAATCTGGAAATAGCTCAGAAGTCCATCAAAAAATAATGGATACATAAACTGAGGTATATTTATACAAGAGAATACCATTCAACAACTGAAAGCAATAAACTACTATAAGAGGATGAACAAACATAGGTATTAAAAACATTAAGATAGGTAAAAGAGAAGAGAAACAAAGGGTATATACTGTATGATTCCAATTATATAAAGTTCTAGAACAAGCAAAACTTATCTATGATTTTTTAAAAATCAGAAAAATGGTTGTCTGAGGTGCCAAAGGATTGATCAGGAAGGGGCAAGAAAGAACTTTCTAGGGTAATGATAACATTCTAAATCTTGACAGGGATCTAAGGTACACAGGTAGAGTCACCTGTCAAAATTCATTGACTTGTACATTTCACGTTTGCAAATCTCATCTCACACACACTCACACACACAGATACTGAATTCCAGTTGATGATACTTCTGCTGAAGTGTTTAGTGAAGTCTTCAACTTGTTTTAAGTAACCGTTTTATTTTTAAAAATGAGTTGATGGATAGATGGATGGATGGATATATGATACAGCAAGTATAGCAAAACAGTAACTGCAGAATTTAGGTGGTAGGCATATGAATGTTTTTTCTATTTAAAGAGTTTCTTAATCTTTGTAAGGTAAATTTACATATAATTTTAAAACATGAAAGATGTACTAACAAAGTGTAAGTCTAATGATATATCTATTTTAGTTGAAATTTGGGGGGGTAACTTGGGTTGTATTTTTATTGTATTGATTTATTTGGCTTTCCACTACTTACAAAGCAATTGAAAACTAAAAATAAGATAAATTCAAAGTACAGTTACTAGTTTAATCAATTTAAGATATATAAAAATATACTGAATCAATTTCTCAAAATCATATGCAAAGATTTAGCATGACCATTAACATTTAATTAGGCTGTATATCTTAAGAATTTACTTTTTTGTATTTGTTAAGTATGACAACCATATTTCAACTCATTATTTTAACTATTTACTATCAAATTCATCATCAAATACTTAATTGATTTTGAGAATTTGTGATTTTTAACATTTAAAAAAATATATTATGATAGTTAGACATGGTACATTTAGTATCTATTATAAACAATTATTTAAATAAATATACTTCAATTGTGCCTCATCAAAAAATTTTACCTCAGGGTACTGAATTCTTAGTCTTATGGCACATAAAGAATACACACAGCAGTACAATGTATTACCCTGTATTTAAAATAGTATGTATTAACAAAGCATTTAACCACCATCATCTACAGTATATATTAAATACAATTTATCACACTATAAATTATTTAAACATTTCTACTTAAAATTTGACATTACTCTAAAAGAAGGCACATGGAAAATAATCCATTGTCTAAATATTTTCACATAAGTAAAGATACAATAGGGTAAAGTAAAATCTTTCAAAAAATGAAGTAACACCAAGTTTATGTCTCATACAAAAAAACAAAGTACTTAATTTGAATATTTAAGAAATCTAATGGCATTTTTATTTTTTCAATTTTTTTAAAAAAGATTTTACTTACTTATTTGACAGAGAGAGAGCACAAATAAACAGAGAGGCAGGCAGAAGCAGAGAGAGAAAGACACTCCCTGCTGAGCAGAGAGCCCAACATGGGGTTCGATCCCAGGACCTGGGGATCATGACCCGAGCCAAAAGCAGACACTTAACTGACAAAGCCACTCAGGTGCCCCTCTAACAGCATTTTTAGCAATGAAAGAGCTTCATTAATTTTTTCAGGATGCCATTATAAATCGTACCTAGTTTAAAAGAAAATCAAGTTGTTGAAATAACAATGTGTTGTAGAAGTTCACATGGAAAAGAAAAGATAGGAAGGTGGCAAAAATAACCTATCTTAGATGAAATAATATTTTGCCTCAGCTTATTTTTCAAAGTTAATATTCTTTTACAGAATCAAATCTACATTTTAAAGATAAAATCACTCTTCCCTATGTTTTCTGACATTACAGTTCATAGGTAAAGCTCATGGCATTTAAATTTCTGCAAATTAAAATTAAATAAGAATGACTTGGAAAAAATGGGGGCAGTAAACTCCCTGAAATAAGTATAATTCTGGTATTTAAACATATGCAAAAATAAGGTTTTTTACTCTACTCAGTCCCTAAATGCTAAGGAATCTGTCACCTGATGCAACCAAAGAAACAATAATAGTGAACAATGCTGGAGGGAAAAATGACGGCAGAAGACTATGTTTACTCTATCTTATGGAAAGCAAAAAAACTTTCAAGGGCAATCCTTTATGTACATTTTTACCTTCCACATTGATTTTAGAACCTAACCACACAAATGTGTGTTGCACTTTTTTTGAATACAGAAATCCCCTAGAAACATCCCATGGAATTCTTGTTCCACAGAACAGAGTTTGGAAAACTGATGTAGCGCACAAAGTCAACATTCAAATTGAACATTCACATCAATTCTGAGGAGTAGCATGCTGAGGTTATAATATGAATTCCATTACATATTAGTAATTTGCTTTCAATAATTTCATAAAGTTAAAACTGACTACTTCAAGAATGTATTTACTAGAATTATATTGTAAAAACATTAAATTAGAACTATAAGATTCTAATCTCTTGAGTCCAGTGTTTAGGCTCAAAGAAAAGTCGTAACAAGAAGATGAAAACTACCAAATAGAGATATAATATTATATAGTCAAGGCATTTTTATAATAAAATATTTAACTCTAATAGTAGATATAAAATGCCAATGAAATTAAGCAATTAACAAGCTAAAATAGTACCAGGAAAGTCCATTTTATTTTTATTCTATTTCAATATCCATAACCTAAATTCTGGATTTAATTTCCTCTCACTAAATGCCCATCCCATAAATGCTATTATAACACTAATTCAGAACTCTAATTTATATCCCTCTAATAATCAAAAGCCTTCAATGACTTCCCATTATACATTCAACTGTTATTATTTAAAAATAGCATTCAGTGTAATCCATAATGTGGCACCAACCAACTTCCAAACTGATGTCCCTCAATTCATCTTCACCCATGTCTCTTTTCAGTACATTTTTTCTGAGACTCTAGTATGAGTTAGGCACCTACCTACATTCCAAATACTCTGTTCTAATGGTTTTCAAACATTAGCTTGCATCAGAATCTCTAAAGGGTTTATTAAAAACATTGCTGGACTACACCTCCAGAGTTTCTGATTCAAAAGGAATGGATTTACATTCGTCAAAAAGTTCTCAAGTGATATTAATGTTACTGGTCAGCTCTACTCTTGGTGAACCATTCCTCTACTCCAAAGGCCACAAACTGGAAGCCCACTGGCTGAATGAGGCCCATTCACATGCATGTAGTGTTTTTAAAACATTTTGAATTATTTGCAAACATTTTTAAGTTGAAAATTTTCACATAAAAATGCAGACTTCTGGCTTACTCCTGCATGTAAAAAATCTGCTGGAGCTAAATAATAGCTACTCATTTAACCCTAGTCCAGGTAACAAAGCCATCTCTACACCCACTTAAAATCACCTGGCTTGGGGCACCTGGGTGGCTCAGTGGGCTGGGCCGCTGCCTTCGGCTCAGGTCATGATCTCAGGTTCCTGGGATCCAGTCCCGCATCGGGCTCTCTGCTCAGCAGGGAGCCTGCTTCCCTCTCTCTCTCTCCGCCTGCCTCTCTGTCTACTGTGATCTCTCTCTCTAATAAATAAATAAATAAATAAAATCTTTAAAATCTTTAAAAAAAAAAAAATCACCTGGCCTACCACTGTATTTGTGCTTGTACACCCTGATTCACTGTTCCCCATTCTCTGTTCCTTTTTCCACATTGCTCCCTCTGACTTAAACATCCTTTTCCACTATACTGAAATTCTGAAATTCTATCTACTCCGTTCTAAAGCTGGCTTAAAAAAATCCTTCCTCAACAAAGCACCAGCAAAAATGGAATATACATATTGAAGATTTAACTTAAATTTAATGTGTGCTTAAGAATTGAGATTTTATTTATTTCTGCAAATACTAAAATAGCAGTATTTATAATAATATTAGATTAAATCATAACTATTTTTTGCTATTTCTATGTAAAATTTTAATTTTGTTCATTAAAACATTTTTACTGTGACTTTTACTGTAAAATAAATGTCTTTCAGAATAAGACATTAAAAATGAATTAAGACATTTAATCTTATAGCCAAAATATTTAACTGTTCTAAAAGAACATTTATTTTGCTGGACAAGAAAGGAAAGCAGGTTGGGGGTAACTGATACAAGTTCCCTGGTTCTATAACCTAAGAATCTTTAAAAGCAATTGTAATGAAATAAACACTTCCATAACTTTTTCATAAGGAAGACATTTTAGTGGATTTTTACTTCTATGGAATAGCAGGGGGGGAAACTACAAAGAAACAAAATCTGAGTACTGGTCCTTGCTCTGCCATAAACAGCTTTGTTATATCAAGTCACTAAGCTGTCCCTGGACCTCAGTTTCATTACCTCTGAATTGAAGAGGTAGAAAAAAAGTGATTTCCAAGTACCTTTCATCTCTAAAATCCTATCTCTTCTTCAAAAACAGGAAAGCATAAAAATCAATGTTTTATAGGCAAGCTTCTGTTAATCAGGCTAGTATTGCTCCTAAATTAGATTGACTTAAAAACCTTGAACTACAGCTTTCAAAGCTCTAATTTAAAATGTCAAAGACTCAGAACTTTGAAAGAATACATATGTTTGTATATCTATTTATGTGTGCTCTAATTTAGTGATCAAAACAAGAAATCTTTTGTAAGGTCAACAATCAAACTTCTTAGAAAAAAACTGAAGACAAAATATAGAATCATGCCAACCAATAAGTTTTAATATATCTCAAAAGAAAATTAAATAATTAGAAAATCATGTCAAAAAAGGTTTTTTCACAATTGAGATTAACACACTTTTAAGAGTATGTATTCTGCTTCAGGATATTCCCAAATGAAAGTAATTTGGCCAAAATTAAAATCATCAAATTGCAAGACTGAAAAAAAATATTAGAGACTATTATATTCAGGCAGATCATGCCGTAAGCGAACTGCTTTCAGCTTCTCCACTTCAATTTTTGCTCTTAGCAGCTCTTCCTCTAGCTGCTGCCTTCTTTTCAATCCATCCCTCTTCTCCTGAACATACAATCCAAAATTTTTTTGATTTTCTAAAATTATCTGATGCTCCTCTTTCAGCATTTGCAGAATCTGAGGATCATACCCTAATGGTGACCTAAAGTGTTCTCCACGTTCATGCCGAAAAAAATCATCTCTCCTTGGGATAGAAGATGGAGACGATGTCATTCTCATATCAACAGAGGAAAGTGACGGCGACAAAGATCTCTCCATAACATGTACTAATTCATGGTCTTCTCTTTGTTCTAAAATATCACTCTGTTGAGAACTTAAAACCAGTGGAGGAGGGGGCTTAATGTCTTCTTCTTGCTTCACCTCCACTGTAATAGCAACTGGATGGTGATCCAACATTACCTGTAGTGAACTCGTACCAGCCTGTGCTTCCTCATCCAAGTTTGCACTACAGCACACAAAAAAGCATTGTAAAATGTAAATTAAATGAAGACAAGAGTATATTTATAGCATATTCATATTTTGTATACATCAAAGTGTCAAGCTTTAGAGCTATAAAGAAAATTGTGAAACAAAAAAAAATTAATCCTTGGAATAACAAATTAAAGTAACTACATTTAAAACTTCAAAAATATATACATACAGCTCTTAGCCATCCTTAACTTTAAAAATGAGTTCTTAAAAGGGCAAAAAATTACAAATATTACCCAAGGCCAATGAGGTAAATAAAAAGAAAAGCCTTTGTTAATGCTTTCAAAGAAGACAGCACATGTTCCTACTAGCCTGATATTCTTAAATGGTATGAAGGGCCATTTACTACACTTTGGGTCTGCTATCCTCACACCTTAGCCCTAGATCCCCTGCTTCTGCCCCCCTAAACTGATTAAAAATCTAAAAATCACCAAGGTCTATGACTTCTAGGAGAATGGATATTCATCTGTGGGAGGTACTGATTTCAACATCTGTCCAAAAAAAGAAAAATAAAAATCAAGTTTTTGTATGGCTTTGGATACATATTCCCAACTATCAGGGTATTATCCTAATACACAATTCAGATACCATTACAGTTATCCTTTACCTATTCTAAACCAATTGATTCTACTGCCCTTTCAGTTTTTCAACCATAGTCAGGTAAAGTTCACAGGGAAAGGGCTCAAATCCACCACTCTAGCCCCAGCACCTAGCATAATATACTGTACTTGGAACCTCATAGGTGCTCATCACATGTTGAATGACTGAAAAAAATGTGTTTTTTTTTAATGAAGTATTTTTAACTGGCGTATAGACTATATATTGAAAGTCTGTTAAATTTACAAGTAATTTCCATAAAATACGCACTTCTATTAGAGAAAACTAGTTTCAGCATAATTTAAACTTTGATGTAACATTATGGGTTATGACATAAACACAATGGATCTTAAGATTCTACTTTTTAAAAAAAGAATTTCATAAATAACATGAAGCTACTAATTAAGAATATATAATCTTGTTTCTTGAGGGTTTTCTTTAAATTTATGCTTCTGCCTAACTCAAAAGTAAGTTATAGAGGGAAAGAGATTATTGGAACATTAATGAAAAATGCTATACTTAACATTAAAGAACATTTTACAAATGATAAATAAGTAACAGTTAAAAATACATTCATTCTACATAGATGATTAAAATGCTGGAAAAAGTTCAAGCAGAACATAAATCAAAACTCCCTATATATCACTTACTACTGGCATTAAACTGCCAAAAATATCAGATATTTATGAGATAACAAAAAATAGTGATATATTATGAAAAATCTATTTGTAGATTAAATTCCTTAATTTCCATTCTTTTTGTCATCTTACACTTTTCAAAAGAAAAATAATAGAGTATCAATGTAATTCAAAGTAGAAAGGTTTCCCTTTATTAACATCCCTAAAACCTGGAAAGGAGAAAGTTAAAACTACAAATGAAAATTAAAGTTTTAAAAATCTACATAATTACTATCCAAATTAGTATGTACAATGGAGTATAAGACTCACTATTAGACATAGACATTATACTCCCGTGTAAATTTTAAAATGCCTTTTATCTGAAATATCCCAATCCATTTTCAATGAAACATTACAAGTAGGCATAACAAAGTAAAAAAATATATGTTTTAGAAAAGGATAAACAGAAGGACTTCTAAAATTTATGAATTTTGAAGATCAAACAGACTCAAAAACACACAATCTGATACTAGAGAGAGGTAAAAATGAAGACATATAATGCACTATAGAGGCAGCCTTACAAAATAGGAATATATCTTTAAATATGTTGAATATACGCAGTAATATTTCCTTAGTAAGAATGGAGAGTTTGGTGAGATTCGCAGGCATATTTATATGGAAGCATAATTAAGATTATCAATTATAAACTTCTGAGAATTAAGATTCAAGATGATGTCAATCAAATAAGTAATAAGTACACTAAATATGTAAATAAATGAAAATGCTAATATAGAGAAAATGGCAATTTGGACCCTAACACAAATAAGCATTTAAGCAGCCTATTTCTAGTATTCTTCCCTTTAAAGTATGAAAAGTTGCTCTTGCTTAAAGAGCAGGTTTTGTGATGTATAAACTAAGTAACTCATTTTATCAGGGCAATGTTGTTATCCCAAAAGACTAATTGTAAATATGGTTACAAATAGTCAAAATGAAAAAAAAACAAACAACAAAAAACAAATAGTCAAAATGTAAACAGATACTTGTATATTATTTCTCTTCTATACTCACTGTATTTTTAAAATATACAACTAATTAAAATTACAATTTCTCTGTATAGTTTTCAAATTATAAAAGCCTATACTTAATGCCCTAAGGGAGTTTTATACCTGTAATGCAAAAGTCACTCTTCTCTATGATTTGAGGGGGACAAATTTTTAATGAGTAGTACTGTATAAAAGTTGTACTGTGGAGTTTTCTGGAAACCCAGCAAATAAGGATTTAATTGTTTCTCATCACAGAGAACATTTTAAGCACTGATGAATTAATATACTATATCCAAGTTCCAGATTCCCACTGGTGATTTTTTTTTTTTTACTCTGTTATCTACTATAAGTAAGCAGTATATGGTAAGTATATGGTCACAAAAAAATTATCCTAGTAAATTATAAAAATAACAAATAAGTTTGGCTAAAAAGTTTTTCTCTTCTCTTTCTCTCCTAACTTCAAAAGGATTTCACAGGTAATCAATAATTTTGCTTATATAATGACTCTTCCAAGAAGAAGAAAATATTGTAAACGTTTGTTTGAAATGTCCCTTGACTAACAAGTTTACAACTTGTTTAAAATAACCCTAAATGGTTCAGAAAAAGAATGCAGCTGCCATTTTTATCTTTTGCCAGGGGTTAAAATTTGAATTAGTAATAAGTTTGGAAGATTCCCAGGCAAGTAGTTATGTAGGGCATAAATTTAACAAAAAAAAACAACAAACAAACAACAAAAAAAAAACCGTTCTAACCCTATAAGAACTTAGTTGCTTATTCATATATTAAAATTCATAGTTTCATATCTTTGCAAAATAGTATAGGAGAGCTTACCCCTTTCCTGTATGATGAAGATCAAAGTGAAACTAGACCATTAATGAATAAAAACAACAAAAACTTTTTATTAAGTAATCTGACTGAATCCCTAATTAAGCATTAAATTCCTTTCCTTCTATTTATCTTTTTCACTTTGAATATACTAGAAAATAATTTAAACTAAATATATATAATGATGTCATTAATAAATGTACTAAATTATTGATTTTAGGTTTTTAGCTCAGTTAATATTCACTAAGTGTAGACAGTAACAATTCATTAAAAAAACAAGGGTGCCATTTCTCCTGAAACTAACTTTACATAAAATTGAAAATTCCAGTGAAATATAATCTTAAATGAAATAAGAAAAAGATATCTCTCAGAAGCTAATTAGCAATTTAAATTTAAAGCTTAAAAAGTTTATTATGAGATTATGTTACAAATTTCATCCCATTTATTCCTCCCTAACCTTTACTTTTAAAAACTACAGAGAGAGAGAAGGGGGAGGGGAAGACAATAAAAAGTGGCTTAAATCAAATGCAGCAGAAAAATTCTTTATAGCCTCACATTTCTTTTTTAAAAAAGCAAAACAAAGACACTATTCATTGCTCCCGTAGTGGGGATGCTTACTATGCATATCTCTATCACAACTAAGCCAGAGCCCAATAGATAGGAGGCGCCATAATTTTCCACAAGAAAATAAAATAAAGCTTACCTTTGTATGTGGTTCCTGTCTCTTACCAGGCAAAAACTGGAAATCTGGGGAATCATCTCCATAACTTTCTTGGTTGGCTCAGAAATATTGCCTTTAAAATCTGATTGGGTCTCTTTTTGCTGCAATAGCTCCTGTTTGGCATATTCTTTGAGCCTTTTGTAAAGGGTGCGTAGGCCCTGGGCTGTTCGAGGAGGGCGATCTACTCCAATTGCATTATAGTTTACAGCTATGATATCCCAACATCTATTCTTTTCCACTATTACTGAATGTTTATTAGTGTGTTCTTCGAGAATTTTAACATATGGCTTCACAAGCTTTAGCAAATCAAGCTTTTCAGATAAGGTAAAATTGGAAGATCTAGCCTTTCCTACCATTGTTCTTTTCAAATTAAGTAGGCAGTTTCTGAAACCACCATGCAGCAGCCTTCAGCTCTGCTCAGCTCTTTTCACAAACAGAAAAAGATCAGGCTTAACTAGGCTAGCCTCATTTAGGCCCACGCCTACAGGGGAGGGTTTATTAAAATTCCTCCAGCTTAAGCTGACGCAGGTTCAGGAAATCTGCTTAAGCCAAGCCTGACCTACATAAAGCTTCTCACTGAAGAAGACAGGAAGGCACAAGCAAAACACACTTGTGTATATAGAGAACAGCTCGAGATAGGATTTAATACACAAAGGTCTAGAGATAAACATGGAACACAGCTAAAATTTAGCTAATTTAGTGAGAATATCCAATTTTCACACATGTATGCCTAGCTGATAGACTGAAACTGCACTGCAGTATCACTTTAATAAAAACAAAAAAGGAACTGTTTTGTGCTATTTGTTTACAAATCCAGTAGACAGGAAAATGAAAAACTAAAGATATGAGAGATGAATGTAATGATTCCTAACAGAGCCCCTAATCACTGTTTTCTGAGCTGCTGTTCTCTCTTACCAAATCTGCATAATGCTGGTCCTGCTGTCAATCAGGAATTGCATATCCTCTAGCTAGTTAGGTTACACCCAGACTCAGACTTCACAGTAAAGCTAAGCTTCTCCTTCATTTTACAGTCTACGGTAGCCACATTTTTTTCTCAGTTACTTAGGAAAAAAAATTTGTTCTGAAAAGCAGATAAAAATTATGTTTTTAGCAAGAGATTATTCTAGCTATAATGTATGTGAATATGCTAGTCTCCTTTATCATGTGTAAAAAAACACCATTCACAGTGAGAACAGAATAATCATGCCTTAAGACTGTACACACACACAAAAATGGCATTTGTTATTATTAAAGAGCAGGATTTTTATTTAGCTATATTCATACAATTTGGACTATTTAAAAATGAGACACCAGGCTCAAAATGAAGTCACTCATGCTAAGTCCCACCTCACCTGAGACTTAATTAGTTTTGGTTCTCCCAAAAATGGAATCTTAAACCAGCCAATCAAGAACTATGTGATCAGCCCTAGTGAGGTAATCTGCCCAACAAACTCCCTCCACCTCCTATAGGAAAGTGAACACAACCAACCCACTTTTTGCCAGGATAATTTCCTTGTGCCCACTCACTTCTGCCTATGGAAGTCATTCATTTTGTAGAGCTCCTTTCTACCTGTTAAATGGGATGCTGCCCAATTCACAAATCACTGAATAAATCCAATAAGATCAAAATTTACTCCACTAAATTTTGTTTTTTAACAAAAGCGAACAGCTAGTCTAGCCATTTACAATGCCACCAGCTTGCCTACTTAGAATGTTTTTTCTATTCCCTGTCTGAAAAAATATATATATGCATAACAATATGTAACAATGTAACATAAACAAGGTTAAAAAAAAAGCCTATTTTCTTCTCATATACATGTGTATGGCAGGCCCACAAAAATGGGCCACTTTGGCAAGAAGATTACTTTGGGTTCAAAGCAATCAAAATCCAGCACATTCAGGAAAAGCTTTTAACCTTCCCCCACAACTGCCTAAATTTTACATTGGAAAGGAGCCTGTACTAGAAAGAATGCTACTAATAGCGACTGTTCCTTACAAGAAACATTATCTACTGTATCTCTGTAACAGGGCAACCTTTGTTTTCCATACATATACCCTCACCTTCCTGCTAAAGGTCTTGCTCCCCTTTGTAGCCCAATACTCCTAAACCCCCTCCTTAGCTCAGGATGTCATATAAGCCTCAAGTTCCCTGTCTTTGGAATCTCATGTCTGTGTGGATTCCCTGTATGTACAAAACTAAATTTGATTCTCTCCTGTTAATCTGTCTCATGCCAATGTAATTTTTAGTCCAGCTAAAAAGACCTTGAAGGGCAGAGGATATTTCTTCCTCCCTAACATAGTATTTAAACAGTTTTAGTGCTCAGTAAATTGCAGAAAATAAAAATGCAAATGATGTTTGTCCATAGAGATGCAAACTGCAAACTGACCCACCCCAACAACTTGACCAAAGTTACTCAAAGGAAAGCAAGAACACAGGATATATACTGTCTTTAGATAATACTTTGTTATTTTTGGAATAAATAACTGGTATTATATTAAAAATGAAATTCTAGTAAAAATATGAAAAACCATTAAATCTCACTAATTATCAAAAATGTATACTAAAGGTGATTTTCATCCACAAAGACTGGCAAAATTCTTTTTTTTTTTTTATTTTTTTTTTAATTTATTCATTTGTCAGAGAGAGAGGGAGCACAGGCAGACAGAGTGGCAGGCAGAGGCAGAGGGAGAAGCAGGCTCCCTGCCGAGCAAGGAGCCCGATGTGGGACTCAATCCCAGGACGCTGGGATCATGACCTGAGCCGAAGGCAGCCGCTTAACCAACTGAGCCACCCAGGCGTCCCACACAAAGACTGGCAAAATTCTTAAGGACTGAATATGTCAAGTGGATTATGGTGCAGGGCAGAGTTCTCTTTGGTACTATTCATGGGAGTGTAAAATGGCATTTTGGATTGCGGTCTGAGAGTATTAATATTTTGCATGTGTAAAACCTTCTAAAATTGCAGTAATTTTACTTCTCAGAATCTAACTTAGAAAAATATTTAAATACAAGGAAGAACAAAGCATTCTATGAAGCTGCATAGTATTGAAGGCAATCTAAGCGCACATCAGGTGGGGACAATTAAAATCACTAGCATACACCCATACTATGGTCTACTCTAGGCAGCACTAAAATAATAGAAGCAGATTTCTATGTATTGATAGAACAAGCTCCAAAACACATGGCAGATGAAATGAGCAAGTAAAAGAAAAATACACACAAATATAATGCCATTATGTTTACCAAAAACACCCAAAGCTAAATATTTCTGTAGGTACAAGAAAAAACATACAAAGGTACAAAATGTAGGTAGGTACATACATATGTATGAAAACGCACTCTCAAAACATCTGGAACTCCATTATCCTAATACAGTAGTGCTAAGAAAAGAAAACCACAGGCCCTAAACAGTGTCACGGAGACCAAGTTCCCAAATTGGGGCTTAATACCCAAACTAATTGCAATTTCAAACTCCCCCAGAAATGTGGCCTTAACTGGTCAGTCAGGAAATTTTTCTTTCCACCAGTGCCAGTGAGTCTGTCATCTGGGTCCTCTCTCCCTTAAAGAAATATGAGGTACTCTCCATAAGACCCATTACCATAGAAAACAGCCTTCTCAATCCTTTACTTTTGCTAGTAACTTTCTTGCCCCACCCTCCTAAAAAAACCTTCCATTTTATACAATGACTTGGAGTGTTTCTCTCAACTTGCTAGGAGGTAGTGCCCAATCCATGAATTCTTTAATAAAACCAATTAAATCTTCAAACTTACTTGGCCAAATTTTGTTCTTTAGCAGTAACTATGAGCCATGTACGGCTACTGAGCATTTTATATGTGGTTAATGGAACTTAGGAGGTAAATTTTAAATTTTATTGAATTTTAATTAATGTAAACTTGAAATTTTTAAATTGAAGCAGCAAACTTTACTGTTTTGGTAGGATTTCTGATCACATACGATACTACTCTTCCTAATATTATCAACAAGATCATCCCCTTTGACTAAACTTTAGTTAGGCTGCTCAGCCCTTCTTCTCAACTAGGTTCTGGCCTTGGCCTAGACAACATGCCAGGCCCAGATGTGGCAAGAAACTACTCTGGATACCTAACCAAATCCCTCACTACCTCCACCCTGATCCACTCACTCTCTTATCCTGCCCACTGGCTATAAAACCCTGTTGTATTGGGAGTTAAATTCAATTTCTACCCTCTACTGCAATATTTTGAATAGTCTTCTTGTCTATTTTACATGTCTAATGCAATTTTTCTTTGACATTACAAATAATCACATCACCAGTGTAGTCAATCTTCTTCTTTCTTTCTTTCTTTCTTTCTTTCTTTCTTTCTCTCTTTCTTTCTTTCTTTCTTTCTTTCTTTCTTTTCTCAAGTAATGTCTACATCCAAAGTGGGGCTTGAACTCACAACCCCAAAGATCAAGAGTCTACCAACTGAGCCAGCAAGGCACCCCTCTACCGGTGTAGTCGATCTTAACAAATTGATTCCATCTGAATGATTTTTTCCTATGCGCTGACGTAATATTTAATGGACTTGTTTGAATATGCAGACAGTACAAATTACAATGATATGCTGTGTAAACTATAACTGATTATTAATCTGAAATACTACAATTTTAATTGCATTACAGTTAAATTATTTTTCTAGCCAAAAAAATGAGAATGGACAAATTCTTTAATATAAGAAAATATACTACTGATGCAAAATCAAGTGGAGATGCATAAACTAGTACTCTTAATGGAACAATGAAGAAATAAAAGACTGAACTAAGTCATTATCACAAATTTCACATAAACGTTACAAAACAATTTGATACAGGAGAATTAACTGTTCACTGTGTAAAAGAATTTTAAAGGTTATACACTAGACAATATTAGGAGACATTCTCAACAAATACATAGTGAATCTAACAAGAAGTTTCCTCTCAACAAGAATGGATGAGGTTTAGTCACCTCAAATCAGAATTAAACATCCAGAAATATTTTTAAATAATATGTAATAAGGTCTGAGCCTACAACTTTGGCCTGCCATAAAATGGCTTGGTTTCTTGCACAAAAAAAGAAAACCATTTTTAGATGAAGAGCTGGTGAAAAAAAAAATTTATTTTAGTCATGGAAATTTCGTTAGAAAAAAGTTTTTTTATTAGGAAAAAATTTTTTTCAGGTAATATTTTTAGGGACATCTGGCTGGCTCAGTCAAAAGAGTATACAACTCTTGATCTTGGGCTTGTGAATTCAACCCCCACGTTGCCTGCAGATTTACTAAAAAAAATAAACTAAAAAAAAGATATATTTTTAAAATGAAGGATCGATTAGCTAATAACGGCCTATAGAATATAAAACATAACACACCAAAATTAACTGATTCAATGATTCAATATTTTTAAAATTACAAGTACTTTTCTTTAGATGTAAATGAGTTGTACAATAAAAGAGAAACTTTCTCATGAATATTTGATTTGGGTCACATTTTATCTCAAAGGATTTCCAAATTTACAAAGAAATGCTATCAATTTATGACCAAATATCCATGGCAAGGATATTTTTGTATCTTCTATGTCTGTTGAAGAAGAAATTAGTGAGATGTGGAAAAAGAAATTCTACAATAGATGGTGTTCATGAGATTTAAAAGCCTGAAATTTATTGAAATTTTAAAACAAAAAAACTAATGTTTTGGGGCACCTGCCTGGCTCAGTCAGTAGAGCATGCGACTCTTGATCTTGGGGTTGTGAGTTCGAGCCCCATGTTAGGTAGTGCTTACTTTAAAAGATAAATAGGTATGCCTAAGTAGCTCAGTCGGTTAAACGACAGACTCTTGATCTCAGCTCAGGTACTGATCTCAGGGTCATGAGTTCATTCAAGCCCCATGTTGGGCTCCACATGAGGTGTGGAGCCTACTTTTTAAAATAATTAATTAATTAACTAAAATGTGGATTTATACAATTTAATTTTTAAAAGAAAAAAACTAGGGGCACCTGGGTGGCTCAGTGGGTTAAGCATCTGACTTTGGCTCAGGTCATGATTCTGGAGTCCTGGGATCAAGCCCCACACCCCTGCCAAGGAGGGAGCCAGCTTCTCCTTCTCCTCTCCACTCATGCTCTCTCTCGCTATCTCTGTCTCTCTCTAATAAATAAATACTTAAAAAACTAATGTTTCACTTATTACTTTGTTCCACAAATATTATGAAAATATTGTACTCAATTTTTGGAAGTAAACTCTATGAAAACTATCTTGAATATTATTGTCAAAGCCATTTGGAATATGTATGTAAATGCTATGATCACTGCCAATTTATTGAACTGGTAAAAGAAATAGAACACAATTCATTTAATGATTGTTTTTGTTCTTCACCAGTGCTCACTGGTTGAGTCATGGAAGGTTTTATAAAGAATTATTGTATTATTAACTCCAATTCAATATTTTTTTGAAAGAAAAGGAATGGTAATACAACTTGCATTTTCTAATCAATATCACACTGTTATATGAATGAGCTAAATTTGAAGTTTTGAGGAAAAGAAAAGTATATTTGTGACCTGGTTAGATAAATAAGAAAACATATGTTTAAAGTAAAAATTGGGGCACCTGGGTGGCTCAGTGGGTTAAAGCCTCTGCCTTCGGCTCAGGTCATGATCACAGCATCCTGGGATCGAGCCCCGCATCGGGCTCTCTGCTCAGCAGGAAGCCTGTTTCCTCCTCTCTCTCTACCTGCCTCTCTGCCTACTTGTGATCTCTGTCTGTCAAGTAAATAAATAAAATCTTTTTAAAAAATTAAAAAATTTAAAAAATAAAGTGAAAATTTTTATGATGCAAATCTGTGAGTGTATAGATTTTTCTAATATGAATCAAAAGAAAATTTAATTAAGAGTGATATTCAAATTGCATGCAAAAGCTACAAGAAAATTTTGGAAAATACTTTGTTGATATTCATAACTTATGATATGATGTTGATATTCATAAATTAACTTATACAATGATCATTTGGATTCAATGTTAATAATACAGATTTGACATAGTACATTTACTTAACTTGAACAGACATACTTTTGAAACACATGATTTGCTTCCAAGTCAAATTGATTCTTCTAAAATAGATGAACTAGTTTTACAGATGTAGATTTGAATATAAACAACATTTTTAAAACTCAAGATAATGAACAACTTTTAGCTATGTTTAGAACTTGGGTATACAAATCTATTTTTTCAATTGTATTATCAAACCTAAATACTGATCAATAATTCACAATTAAAACTCAACATCCAAACTGAGATGTATATATAAATATACACCAGCTTTCTAAGACTTAGTACTAATAGTAATTTTTGTATTAATTATACATTGAGATGATATACATATTGAGTTAAATAAAATGCATTTATAAAAATTAATTCCATCAGCTTCCTTTTACTTTTTCTTAATGTGGCTACTAGAAAATTTTACAATCTATATATATGATATAGATTATATATAGACAACAGTGTTCTAGAAGGATATGTACCAAATTATTGACAGTAACTAGTACTGGAAGGAAACTGACTTGAAGGAAAACAGTAAAAAACTACTAATTTAACTGTATTACTATAAAATTTTTTTTTTAGTATTTTATTTCTTTATTTGACAGAGAGAGAGCACAAGCAGAGGGAGCCCGATGCAGGGCTTTATCCCAGGACCTGGGACCATGACCTGAACTGAAGGCAGATGCTTAACAACTGAGGCACCAGGCACCCCTATTACTAGAAAAGCCTTAAAAATATACTCATGTATTACTTACATAACCAAAATCAAGTTGTAAATAATTCTTATAAACTAAGAAAAACAATGCTATAGAAGGATGTAGAAAAAAAATTTTTTTAAGAATAAAAGAACATCCAGTATATAAAGAGCTCAACCTCACAAGTAATTAGGAAGACAGAAATTAAAAGATCATAATAGTTTTTACTGATTCAAATTGCAAAAGTTTAAGAAAAAAGTTAAAAAGTTTTAATAGCATGTGTTAAAGAAGGTGGGGAAATACATTCCCTCATACACTAGTGATTCTGGAAGGCAGTTTGGCCTTCCAGTAACGCAAACACGTTATTATCAGACAACTATCTGCCTCTGTTCATAAGACTACATGTACAATGATACACACTACAAGATTGTTTTCAATAAAAATCCTAAATAAACTATGATATAGTCATACCATTGTATACTCTGCACCAATTAAAATAATGACTACAAAAAAAAAAAAAGACTGAGTACATCTACACATTCTAAAATTAAAACAAAAATCTCCAAAGCACACTAGTGAAAACTGCAAAGACTCCTCAGCACAGAACAAAACAAAAAGGCAACCTACTCAATGGGAGTAGAGATTTGCAAATGATACATCTGATAAGGGATTAATATCCAAAATACATAAAAGAACTTCCATAACTTAACACACACACACACAAAACAAATAATACAATTTAAAAATGGAGAGAGGACCTGAATAGACATTTCTCCAAAGTAGACATACAGATGGTGAACAGACACATGAAAAGATGCTCAACATCCCTAATCATCAGGGAAATGCAAATCAAAACCATAATGAGGTATCATCTCACACCAGTCAGAATGGCTAGTATCAAAAAGACAAGAAATAACAAGTGTTGGCAAGGATGTAGAGGAAAAAACCCTCACGTACTGCTGGCAGGAATGTAAATTGGTACAACCACTGTAGAAAACAGTATAGAGGTTCCTCAAAAAATTAAAAATAGAAATACCATATGATACAGTAATTCCACAAGAAATTTACCCAGTGGGGCGCCTGGGTGGCTCAGTGGGTTAAAGCCTCTGCTTTCAGCTCGGGTCCTGATCCCAGGGTCCTGGGATCGAGCCCCACATTGAGCTCTCTGCTCCGCGGAGAGCTTGCTTCCTCCTCTCTCTCCCTGCCTGCCTCTCTTGCCTACTTGTAATCTCTGTCTGTTGAATAAATAAATAAAATCTTAAAAAAAAAAAAAAGAAATTGACCCAGTGAAAACAAAAACACTAATTCAAAAAAACACAAGCAACCCTATGTTTATTACAGGATTATTTACAATAGCCAGGATATGGAAGCAACCTTAGTGTCCATCAATAGACAAATGGATAAAGATGTGGTGTACACGCACACACACATACATGTGCATGCATGCACAAGAGACTATTACCCACCCATGAAAAAGAATGAGATCTTGTCATTTGCAATAACATAAGTGGACACAGAGGGTACTATCTTAAGTGAAACAAGTCAGAGAAAGACAAATACCATATGATTTCACTCCTATGTGGAATCTAAAAAACAAGAGAACAGAAACAGACTCATAAATACAGAGAATTAGTGGTTGCCAGAGGGGAGAGGAGTGAGGAAATGGGCAAAAGAGATGAAGGGGATTAAGAGGCACAAACTTCCAATTATAAAACAAATCAGTCACAGGAGATTAAAAAGTACAGTATCAGATATATAGTCAATAATATTGTAATAATGTTTTATGGTGAATATATTTTATCATGGTGAGCACTGAGTAATGTATAAACTGTCAAATCAATATGCAGTACACCTGAAACTAATTTAACATTGTATGCCAACTACACTCTAATAATAAAAATTTCTTTATTTCATTTCTAAAAAGTAAGATAGAGTGGGGTCCCTGGCTGGCTCAGTCAGTAGATCATGTGTCTCCTAATCTAGGGGTTGTGAGTTCAAGCCCCAGGTTGGGCACAGAGCCTATGAAAAAATAAATAAATAAATAAATAAAATTTAAAAGAAATCAGATAAACTGATAAATGAATAGCTGGATATACAACAAAGCAAATATAGTAAAATTCTAATTGTAGAATCTTGGTGATGGGCATATGGTGCTCAAAGTACAATTCTTTTCACGTTTCTTCATGTTTAAAAATTGTTTAATGTCCAAAATTATCCTTAAAAATAAAAATAGCAGTTAATATATTTTAACTCTTTAGCCACTAAAATGTAGTAAGAATAAATTTCTAAAATAGAATTAAGATAATTACATCTATTAAATTTAACCATAAGAAGTAACGTGGAGTAGGGGGGATTTTTTCCATGAATTTTTTCAGGCAAGAAGAGTACTGCTGTGACTACTGAAATTATTTCTAGATCTTAGGTCAAAAAAAAAAAAAAAAAGGTAAGAATTTATGCCTTATTAATCTGTCTTAGCCCAAATTCTCTGGCAAACAGAATCTGAAACTATGATTAGAATGCTGACGGCTTTATTTTGGAGTTGCTTACACAGGACATCAAGGGTTTTTTAAAAAGGGAAACTTAAGCAAGGAACTATGTAAAGCAAAGTGCTGGTTACCACTTTATAACAAGCTATGAAAAGATAGAGTGGGTCACTTGGCAAGTGCATCTACTTGGAACTCTCCTTGAAATATCACCTAATAGTCTATAAAAACAAAACAAAACAGAAACAAAAAAAACTTCACAACAGTCCACAGAGAAAAAAAAGAGGAATAGATCTGGAAGATTCTCTCTTGTCTCCTATTTCCCACTGGTCAATGTTCATCCCACTAACAATAAATTTCACTTCACTTCCAGACTGTCATCCAGCCTCCACAAACATGCAGGGTGCTACCCCTAAGTCCCTAAGTCCCGTGATGTGGTGTTTCATCCAACACTAGAAACTAGAGGAGGAACAGACCCTCTCAGACTATGCCTCATTAGCCTGGCTGGATGATAGCCACCAAGAAGTAGGGCCCTGCTGCTCTGGTTAAGCAACAGATCAGCCTACAGAGAGCAGAGAAGTATAGGAGGCAGGGGTATCAAGAGAATCTGAGGAGGCACATAAGATTATGTTTAATATTTCACAGTACAACTTGTGAGTCAGATTAAAAAAAAAAATATGCCACACAAAATAGGGTAAAAACTAGGGTGAATCCAAACCCGAAGCGTCATTCTGCTGTAGCATTTATATCTCATACTTCATTGCTGTGCTTTGATAAGGACATTCTGTGATATTAAGCACTTGAGACAATCATAAAAGAGATTTCAGGGCACCTGGGTGGCTCAGTTGGTTAAGCTACTGCCTTGGGCTCAGGTCATGATCCCGGAGTTCTGGGATCGAGTCCCACATCAGGCTCCCAGCTCCATGGGGAGTCTGATTCTCCCTCTGACCTTCTCCCCTCTCATGCTCTCTCTCATTTTCTAATAAATAAATAAAATCTTTTTTAAAAATAGATTTCAGAGATCTTAGTAATCCTTACAGAACTGAAGGAGTCTGAGTTAAAAAAAAAAAAAAAAACCTCAGTCCTCCTCTTGTGTTACTCCTTTCTCTTATACAACTACCATACTCACAATACTTCTGACACAAGATGTGGGGAGGTTTTTCGCACACCAAACAATTCTGTGACACCAGCTAGGTGTCCCACAATTTAACTCAATTCTAACACTATCTGCCTGGAGATACCATCAGATCCCACAGGTTAAGGGCTCAGTCCCATAAGACAGGGCCCCTCCCTTCAAATGCCAATCTTGAGTTGTTACCTGTGCTTCTGACCAAGAGGCTATAAATCTGAGGCTCCCACAGCCCCAGAAATTCAAACTATTCACTAGAACACCTCACAGAACTCAGGACAACAGTTTACTTACTATTTGCCAACTTATAAAAAGATATGACAGATGATACAGATGAATATCCAAATGGAAGAGATATATAGATCAGGTTACATGGAAAGGGACACACAGCTTCCATGCCCTCTCCAGGTAGCCAGTCTCCCAGCATCTCCATATGTTCACCAACCCAGAAGCTCTCCAATCCTCATACTATTTATAAAGCCCTCCTCATGTCATGCATCATCCATCATTTAATTCTATTTCCAACCTCCCTTCCCTCTCTGAAGGATGGGAGTAAGGCTGAAAATTCCAAGCTTGTAATCAGGGTTTGATCTTCCTAGTAACCATCCCCCATCTAAGAACCCACCAAGAATCACCTCCTTAGAATAAAAGAAACTCTTATAGCCCAAGAAATTCAGAAGGATTTAGTAGGAACCTTATGTAAGGAACCAGGGTTAAAGACCAAATACTAGAACAAAAAAACTGCTCAGTTATCACTGAGGAGATTAGAAGGGTGTAGGAGGGCAACTGGGTGGCTCAGTTGGTTAAGCAACTGCCTTCAGCTCAGGTCATGGTCCCGGGGTCCTGGGATCGAGTCTCGCATCAGGCTCTCTCGCTCGCTCTCTCTCTCTCTCTCTCAAATAAATAAATAAAATCTTTAAAAAAAAAAAAAAAGAAGGGTTGTAGGAGCTCTATGCCAGCAACTAGAGAGAGACCAATAAATATACTTTATATTATCGCACAGAGTCAAATTATAAAACTTACTGCAACCATGCTACATGAATCACAGACCTACTCTATACAGTCTAGATTTACATATATCTTCATACATCAAACAGCTCCCTATTTGGCCAAGTCTTGTTTGGGGGGTAAATTATTTTGAATGAGGGGCACCTGGATGGCTCAGTAGGTAGAGCAGGCAACTCTTGATCTCAGGGTTGTGAGTTTGAGCCTCATGATGAGTGTAGAGGTTACTTAAAAATAGAATCTTTAAAAAAACTTACTTTGAACTAAAGGAACCTCTGCCCCAGAAGCTGGTTGGCAGGAACCTAGCCTTTAAATTTTGTATACTAAAAATATTCCTACAGCACTCATGTTTATTTCAGCCATTTTTTCAATTAATCATTTTTCAGCACAGTTAACATTATGGATGTCAGTGGTGTCCTACTAACATCCATTCCACTCCATTGTGCAGCAACCAGGAAATTAGGATGAGATAGCTCTCACTTCCAAGGACAGAGCTGAAGAATATGTGTCTGACTGGTACACTGATGATTCTCAGAAACCAGTAAGTCTTCTTTACAGTGGTAATATAGGTCTAATGTTAGGAAACCCTCTAGTCACAGGAAAGTGGCATAATATCAGAATGAAGTTAAGAGATCTTATTTAATGATTATGAGTAGGGAGCATCTGCCTTCCATCAGATAGATGAGGAAAAGGAAGTATACAGCCCCAATGGTTGTTGAAATCTATTACTTAACATGAGGGGAGCCAGTTTAAAAATGAAGCCAATCCTATGGACAATGACAGATGAGAAAAAGAGAAAGACACTGGGCTCATGAGGATATCCTTTAGACTGCTATACCAGTCAACCCTGAAGCCTGAAATTTCAATAGCTATACATGCCAATAAAATTCAATTATATAAGCCAGTAATTTTATTAATACTTACACTAAAAGCACATTAACTGATATTTAAAAATTGTGCTTTCTTTCCATTGTGCTTATCCCATTTGCTTATTTTGTCTTGCTTAAATCACCATTTCACATTTTGTGTTTAAGACTGACATACATACATTGATTGATTGATTGATTGTGGGAGAGAAAAAGAGACAGCATGAGCAAGAGGAGGAGCAGCTAAAAGAAAACAAAATATTCTAAGCTTCTCCAAGAATTTATAAACCCCTGAGAAGGCATCCAACCATTTCCAAGGACTTCAATTCCAAATGAAAAATACTTATCTAATATCCACAAAGATATTTTATCACTCCCTTTTTTTATCCTTAATCTTCCCCTCTTCGCTACGTCATTCCTTATAGCATATAACATACTACTTTTATTTTTTTTAAGATTTTATTTATTTATTTGACAGACAGAGATTACAAGTAGGCAAGAGAGGCAGGCAGGGAGAGAGAGGAGGAAGCAGGCTCTCCGCGGAGCAGAGAGCCTGATGTGGGGCTCGATCCCAGGACCCTGGGATCATGACCTGAGGCAAAAGCAGAGGCTTTAACCCACTGAGCCACCCAGGCGCCCCAACATACTACTTTTTAAAAAAGGTAACTGGAGGGGCACCTGGGTGGCTCAGTCAGTTAAGCGGCTGCCTTAGGCTCAGGTCATGATCTCAGGGTCCTGGGATCGAGCCCCGCATTGGGCTCCCTGCTCGGCAGAGAGTCTGCTTCTCCCTCTTCCTCTGCCTGCTGCTCTGCCTACTTGTGCTCTCTCTGTCAAATAAATAAATTTAAAAAAATAAAAATAAAAAGAACAGTAACAGGGAAGTCTGGCTGGCTCAGTCAGTACGGTGTGCAACTCTTGATCTCAGGGTTGTAGATTCAAGCCCCATGTTGGGTGTAGAGATTATGTAAAAAAAATAAAATCTTAAACAACAAAAACCTCCCTGGTCCCATCCTCTCTCTCAGGATACTATTCTTTCCCTTCACAACCAAATTTATTTTTACATACTTCATTTATTTATATTCAATGACTCCATTTACCTGTTTCCATTCATTAGTTATCTATTACAATATAACTTTTGTTCCATTTTTGAAACTGTTTCCTCAAATATTACCAAATCCTGAAAACTATAATATTCCAGTAGCTTATTCTTGACTACTTGACTTCTCTGAAGCATTTCAGAGCCAAAGCACTTACCCAAGGGACTTAACCACAAATTTTCCAAGATCCTTTCATTCAATCATAATATGTTTTTTAATTCATACTATCTGATTTAAAACCTGAAAAACGGGACGCCTGGGTGGCTCAGTTGGTTGGACGACTGCCTTCGGCTCAGGTCATGATCCCGGAGACCCGGGATTGAGTCCCGCATCAGG
Organism: Mellivora capensis; assembly: GCA_004024625.1. Taxonomy (NCBI): domain Eukaryota; kingdom Metazoa; phylum Chordata; class Mammalia; order Carnivora; family Mustelidae; genus Mellivora; species Mellivora capensis. The sequence goes on along the minus strand of PISX010020448.1, from coordinate 3,685 downwards.
CTCCCTGCTCCACGGGTAGTCTGCTTCTCCCTCTGACCTTCTCCTCGCTCATGCTCTCTCACTGCCTCTCTCTCAAATAAATAAATAAAATCTTTAAAAATAAATAAATAAATAAAATAAAACCTGAAAAAGGGAAAGTTCCTGCCTTTGTATTCACACTTTAGTCAGATAAATAAATAAAACACAAGACAGTGTGGATGAACAGTTTGAGAGAGAATGAGAAGGAATCAAAGAATGAAACAATTTCTGTTTCTAAAGAAAGTAAGTATTGTTCTGAATATTAGGAGGACCAAGGCTTCCTGTATCAATTTCTGAGGACTGCCATAACAAAGTACCAAAAACTAGGTGGCTTAAAACCACAGAATTCATTCTCTCAAAATGTGAAGACCGGAAGTTCAAAATCAAGGTGTCGGCAAAGGCTTTCTCTCTCTGAAGATTCCAGAAAAGAATCTTTCCTTGCCTCTTTCTAGCTTCTGGTGGTTGCCAACTATCCTTGGTGACCCTGGGCTTGCAACTGTATTACTCCAATCTCTGACTCAATCATCATGTGGCCTTCTGGCCTCATAAGGACACCATCTATTAGATTTAGGACCCACCCTAACACAGTATGACCTTATCTTAAGTTGATTACAACTGCAAAGCCCCTATTTCCAAATAAGGTTGCATTCACAAGTACCAGAGGTTAGGACTTAAAACACATCTTTTTAGGACACAATTAACTGAACTGACTGTATTTCTCTTTTAATTTTCTCAAACCAAGGCAAAGAGTAGAGGCTGCAGACAAGAGACAAGACCCAAAAACAAAACAAAACAAAACAAAACATTTTTTTTTAAAGACGGAAGAGGGCCCTTCTAGCACAACCTCCAAAAAGGCATTAACCCTGAGCCATGGATGAAGTCATTAGTGGTAGACCTGATGTGAAATGTTGGAATCCAGGAGCAGTCAAGAAACAATTCTTGAGATGTCTTTGATGCAAAAAGGTGGTTTTATTAGAGTACAGAGACAAGATCCGTGGGCAGAAGGAGCTGCAATGGGGTTGTGAGGAGTGGCTGATTATACACTTTCAAGATGGAAGGAGTTTAGGGATAGTGTAATCTCTAAGGAATTTGGAAGCAAGCTTGCCAGGACCTTGAAGAGCTAGCTATTGTTAAGAAAAAGTCATTTACTATTGTTTAGTATAATCTTAGTCATGAGACCCTTCAGATGTACATCAGTGGGCCATACGCGTGGAGGATGATTGCTAACATATATCTTGGGGGGGTGGGGGTTAAGAAAAAGGAAGTTTCCAAACAGATTTTTATGTGTTAAAGACTGAGGGATCCTGGAGGTAGGACTAATGCCAAGCTAAGGTTGCCTTTTGCCCTTAGTAAAGTATTAACATTAAGGCAGTTGAGTTCCTTGAGGAAGGTCACTCTACCTGTCCCAAATACTTATCAGTGGGCTGTAAGCTGTAAGGAAGTTTAATCTTTTTTTTTTCCTGCCTTTGTTCTCCACATCAGACCAACACCTTCATTCTCACACAAGGACTATTACCTGCGAAGGTACTGGGTTATAAAGAGACCTGAAATGCCCAGTGAAGTTCAGTGGAATGAAAATATATTCATTAGGGCACTTTCAGTTGAGAAAGAAACCAAACTTAAACCAGCTTAGGCAAAAATGATATTATTGATGAAGTAGATATTAAATATTATGTATTATTAAGAAATCTTAAGAAATACATGCTGAGGGGCGCCTAGGTAACTCAGTCGTTAAGCATCTGCCTTCAGCTCAGGTCATGATCCCAGGGTCCTGGGATCAAGCCTCGCATCAGGCTCCCTGCTTGGCAGGAAGCCTGCTTCTCCCTCTCCCATTCCCCCTGGTGTTCCCTCTCTCACTGTGTCTCTGTCAAATAAATAAAATCTTAAAAAAAGAAAGAAAGAAAGAAAGAAAGAAAGAAAGAAAGAAAGAAAGAAAGAAAGAAAGACATGCTGAAGTATTAAGGGATGATATGGCATAACATCTGCAACTTATTTTCAAATGATCCAGGAAAAAAATGGACATATGGGGGGAAGGAGGAAAGCAAAATGTTAACAACTATAGTATTTAGGATGATAATTATTCTTTCAACTTCTCTACATGCAGGAAATTTTTCAAAATAAACAGATGATGAGGGAAAATGAGGACATATTTTAACTGGGACAAACAGGCTTGGACCCCACTTCGGGGGGCGGGGGGGTGGATCTAGGATTAAAAAGATGTAAAAAGGTGATTATACTACACAGATCTCTCATCTCCATACTTTTCTACATAAAACATTCCTCTCTAGTAATCCACCATAGAAAGCAAGATGTTTCTCACAATGTTCTTTTCCCCAATTAACCTCTCTCTGAATGAGAGGCAGGAGGGTGTCAGGAGGTTGGCAAAGGTCCCCCAGTCCAGTAAATGTATTAAATCAGAGAAGGGATTAAGGGATTAAGGGTTGAGTAAATTAACTCCCTCTTCAATTTATCTTAACTCTTAACTCCCTTCTCATATTTAGCAGGTTAAAGAGTGAGAAACTATAGAACAAAAACACAGCAGCAAAACAGTAACAAGGAATGTGTTACAGCCTAAATATCATTCCCTAGTGAAGAGATTAGCCACCATAATAGAAAAAGAAAGAGGCACAGACGGATCGTTATCTGTCACAGGCTTGACAGTAGAGAAGAAAACCTGGGAGAACAGGATATTCACTTAACAAAGATGGAAGAAAAATAAAAGGAAGAACAAGGAGGGGCGCCTGGGTGGCTCAGTGGGTTAAAGCCTCTGCCTTCAGCTCAGGTCATGATTCCAGGGTCCTGGGGTCCAGCCCAGAGTCGGGCTCTCTGCTCATCAGGGAGCCTGCTTCCCCCTCTCTCTCTGTCTGCCTCTCTGCCTACTTGTGATCTCTGTCTGTCAGATAAATAAATAAAATCTTAAAAAAAAAAAAAAAAAAAGGAAGAACAAGGAGAAAAGAAATTAGGAGAGAGCAAATCAATGAGACAGTGCAGCTGCTAAACTGCCATACCAAGAACTATCTTTAGGGATCTCAGATCCCTATAAAAAATGCTTCTCAACTTTGTCCTGACACCAGTCACAGCTTTTGAAAAATTGTAAGGAACACATAAACGAAACTAGGAATTCTAGTCAGTTGGGAAAATACAGAATTCTTTTCTCCCCCAACAAGAAATAAACCCATTCATAGGTAAAATTTATTAATCCACACAAATTTCAAGAACTTCCTTCAAAATGTTAAGTGCTTAGGGAATCTTACTGATTTGTATTGGTATCTTAAGGATGACAATTACTCTTCTGTAGACCAGCAGATGAGGCTCTCTCCCTGAATCTGTTTATTCAACCAAAAAAAAAAATGCATGTTATTTGGAAAAATGTAGTCTTACGTTGTCTTTCAGGAGGCCAAATAAACATCAGTAAACAACCCTATTTATTGTTTTAATTACTTCTAAAATACTAATTTCTAAAAGATAAAAAAAGAAATCATTATTTTAATTCAATTCAACAATGCAGGGAGGAAGCATCTGTTAAAACCTTGATTCTCCTCCAATTATGTACCCTTATAATACAAATCTAACTGATCTGAAGGTACTCCATGAACTATTACTAACTAACAATTTTACTTATTTCAAGTTCACCTCTCCAACTTAGTACTGTTAACACAGTTTTTAA
>PISX010020447.1:9199-35899 GCA_004024625.1 Mellivora capensis | reverse complement strand
AATCTTAGCATCCATATTCATCAGTGATATTGGTCTGAAATTCTCCTTTTTGGTGTGGTCTTTGCCTGGTTTGGGGATCAGGGTAATGCTGGGTTCATAAAAAGAGTCTGGAAGTTTTCCTTCTGCTTCAATTTTTTGAAACAGCTTCAGGAGAATAGGTGTTATTTCTTCTTTGAAAGTTTGGTAGAATTCCCCAGGGAATCTGTCAGGTCCTGGGCTCTTGTTTTTGGGGAGGTTTTTGATCACTGTTTCAATCTCGTTACTAGGTATCAGTCTATTCATGTTGTCAATTTCTTCCTGGTTCAATTTTGGGAGTTTATAGTTTTCCAGGAATGCATCCATTTCATCTAGGTTGCTTAACTTATTGGCATATAACTGTTGATAATAACTTCTGATGATTGTTTCTACTTCTTTGGTGTTGTGATCTCTCCCTTTTCATTCATAATTTTATTAATTTGAGCTTTCTCTCTTTTCTTTTGGATTAGTGTGGTCAATGGTTTATTGATCTTATTGATTCTTTCAAAAAACCAGCTTCTAGTTTCATTGATACGTTCTACTGTATCTCTAGTTTCTACCTCATTGATCTCTGCTCTAATCTTGATTATTTCCCTTCTTGTGTGTGGAGTTGGTTTAATTTGTTGTTGATTCTCCAGTTCTTTAAGGTGTAGAGACAGCTGGTGTATTCTGGATTTTTCAATTTTTTGAGGGAGGCTTGGATGGCTACGTATTTCCCCCTTAGGACCGCCTTTGCTGTATCCCATAGGTTTTGGACTGAAGTGTCTTCATTCTCATTGGTTTCCATGAATTGTTTAAGTTCTTCTTTGATCTCCTGGTTGATCCAAGCATTCTTAAGCAAGGTGGTCTTTAGCTTCCAGGTGTTTGAGTTACTTCCAAACTTTTCCTTGTGGTTGAGCTCCAGTTTCAAAGCATTGTGATCTGAGAATATGCAGGGAATAATCTCAGTCTTTTGGTATCAGTTGAGTCCTGATTTGTGACCCAGTATATGGTCTATTCTGGAAAAGGTTCCATGTGCACTTGGGAAGAATGAGTATTCTGTTGTTTTAGGGTGGAGTATTCTGTATATATCTATGAGGTCCATCTGGTCCAATGTGTCATTCAATCCTCTTGTTTCTTTATTGATTTTCTGCTTGGATGATCTGTCTATTACTGAGAGAGGCGTGTTAAGATCTCCGACTATTAATGTATTCATATCAATATGACTCTTTATCTTGATTAATAGTTTTCTTATATAATTGGCTGCTCCCATATTGGGGGCATAGATATTTACAATTGTTAGATCATCTTGGTGGATAGTCCCTTTAAGAATTATGTAGTGTCCTTCTATATCTCTGACTACAGTCTTTAGTTTAAAATCTAATTTATCTGATATGAGAATCGCTATCCCGGCTTTCTTTTGAGGCCCATTGGCATGAAAGATGCTTCTCCATCCCTTCACTTTCAGTCTGGGTGTATCCTTAGGTTCAAAATGGGTCTCTTGTAGACAACATATGGATGGGTCCTGTCGTTTTATCCAGTCTGCAAACCTGTGTCGTTTTATGGGTGCATTTAGGCTACTCACATTGAGAGTGATTATTGATAGATACGTTTTTATTGACATCGTGTTACCTTTGAAGTCTTTCTTTCTGTAGATTGTCTCTACAATTCTGTTCAGTGATATTCTTGGGATTTTTCTTCTTTTATAGAACCCTTCTTAATATTTTCTGCAGTGTCGGCTTGGTGGTCACATACTCTTTTAAGCCTTGCCGGTCTTGGAAACTCTATCTCTCCATCCATTTGAATGTCACTCTTGCTGGATAAAGTATTCTTGGCTGCATATCCTTCTCATTTAGTGCCCTGAATATATCTTGCCAGCCCTTTCTGGCTTGCCAGGTTTCTGTGGACAGGTCTGACGTTACTCTGATGGGCTTTCCTCTGTATGTAAGGAGCTTCTTTGTCCTAGCTGCCTTCAAGAGAGTCTCTCTACAATTATAATTCCTCATTCTTACTATCAGGTGTCTCGAGGACTTTCAAGAATCTATAATCTTGGGGGGAGACCATTCTGCTTCTAGTACATGAACGCTGGTTCCATTCGCGAGATTGGGAAAATTTTCATGGAGAACTTGTTCCACTATATCTTCTAGACTTCTTTCTTTCTCCTCCCCTTCAGGGATTCCAATAATTCTGACGTTGGAACGTTTCATGACATCATTTATTTCCCTAATTCTGTTTTTGTGGCTTCTAAGCTGTTTGTTCCAGGCTTCCTCCTGATCCTTTCTCTCTGTTTGTCCTCCAGATCACTAATTCTGTCTTCTGTCCCAGTTACCCTAGCTTTTAGAGAATTTAGATTAGATTGGAACTCATTGAGAACATTGTGAACATCATCCCTGGTGGCTTTCAGTTCTGCCCTATTCAATTCCATTTTGTCATCCATGGCTTTCTCCAACCTAGCTATTGCCTGGATAATTGTTAGCCTGAATTCCCTTTCTGACATATTGTCTGTGTCGGTAGCCATTAGCTCTGTTGCAGAGGGCCCATCCTCTGAATTTTTCTTCTGCTGGGCATTCCTCCTCCTAGTCATTTTGGTGAGAGATGGCTGAACGGATGTAGCTAGATGTATCGACCGTGGTGCAATCAAGGTGCACCCTGGAACGCTTCTGAGCAATCAAGAGTCCTCACCCAAATGAAAGAAAAAAAGAAAGAAAAAAGAGAGAGAGACAGGAAAAAAAAGAAAGATAAAAGAGAAGGCTCAGCCCAAATGGGCTCCAAGGTAAGATTTATGAAGTATACAAACAAAACCAGACAAACAAAAAGACTGATAAAAGTATATGACAAGAGAAAAAAAAATACATATATATATAAAAGCAAAACAAACAAACAAAAAAAGAACCTTGTCAAGAAGAACCCCAAGTATAAGATTTGTATACTACCAGGACAAACACAAATACACAGAAACACTGGCAGAAGAAAAAGATGGGAGAGTGGTTATAAATTCTCAGTGTGGGCAAGGAAGGTTATTTTGATTCTTCCTGGATGTATCTTGATATCTTTGTTAAAGGACTCAACTTTCCTAAGAAAAGGGGGATTAAAAATTGGTTTACCTATAGGGGTACCATTGACTGGGAAAAGGGGATTACCTTGAAGTTTAACTCTAAATGAATATTAAAACATAAAAATAAAAAAAGAATGAACTAAACTAAAGTGAAATTTAAGAAAATTAAAAAATAGAAAAGCAAAAGAAAAACATGGGTATATGTATCAAAAAGTTCAAGTTAAAAGGTTATTATGGAATTTGATGTACTGGACATCTCACTGTGATAGTAAATAGGTTAAAAAATTATCTATATAAAAAATTTAAAAAATGAACCAGATAGTGGGAATGAATTAAAAATAAAAGTTGTATCTATGAAGTAGTGGTGGTTGTTCTCTTGTCGTCTTTTTTTTTTTTCCCCTGGTTGGCTTTCTGGGGGAGGGGCCTGCCGCGGGGGTTTTCAGGCAGTGATTCCTGAGTTAAGTCCTCCCACCCCCCTTCAAGGGGGTGGGCTCTGAGGAAACCGGCCCTTCAGGGTTTTGTTCTCTGGAGGTTTTTATATTTGTTTGTTCGTTTGTTTTCTCTCGCCTTGACAGCTTTTGATAGTTCTTGGAGGTTTAGAGGAAAGCAAACTGCACCCAGACCTCCCTCTCAGAGAGAAGCCTCAGTCTGTTCCCCTCTGGGTGCTGCAGAGCACATAAGTTCCCCCTTGGCCGCTGGCAGAGCAGGTTCCTTTCCGAGTCGCGGTCCCTGGGGACACAGGAATTCCTGCTTGTACCCAAAACCACAACAGCGGGGGTTGTCTGGGCAGCTCCGGACCTCCAGAGGTCCCAAGCAGTGATCACACACTGAGATTTTCCCAAGCGCTGGGCTGGCACCTGCCTGCGCCTCTCTCAGGGGAGGGTTTGGGGCGAGACTCAGGCTCTGGTAGCTTTGGACGGCGCGCGCGTGGGGACTGCAAAAAGGCTGTGGTTCTGCTGGCTAGCGAGGCTCCCAGCCCCTCACAGGAGCTGCAATCCACGCGCCCTTAGGCACGCTTGTGGCTCAGGGACCAAGACCTGGTTTCTCCGCTGTACTCTCTCTGGCTCAGCGCCAGGGTCCTGGTCCCGGGACTTAAGCCCCTGTCCCTAACTGCCCCGATTCCTACAATTTCCCCCCACGATCCTTTGCTCTTTTTGAGTGCTTTCAACCAGACTCCAAGTTAATGCTGGTCCCCAGACGCAGGGCACTCCCGTATTGGGGTATTACTTTTGTTTATGTTCCAATACCAGTCCGATGTCCCCACTCCGCTTTACCTGCCCACTGGCCTCTTCTGCCCCCGTAGAGATCCAGACGTGTAGAATTCTGATCTCAGGCTGATTTCATGGGTGATCGGAGTTCTTTGGTAGGTAATCAGCTTACTTTAGGGCACAGGTTGAAACGGCGCCTCCTCCTACTTCTCCGTCACTTGTCTCCCCCAAGTCTTACTCCTTTTTAAGATATGCTCAAAGGTTTCTTCCACTTGCTCTGTGCGGGAAGTCCCTTCCCTCTGCCCTGTAAGGACTTGGCATAATCACACGACGGCACCTCCCCCCCAACCATTACAATGCTTTGTTTATGTGTTTGTCTCAAGAGCTGGAGCGTGAGCTTCTTAAGAAGAAAAATACCATCTTGTTTATTTTTATCTCTGTAATTCGTAGTGAATATCTGGGACCTAACTGGGCTCAAAATAAGCATCATATGAATGCGTTTATTGATCAGCCTGTTTTTCCTTCGCCTTCCCTCTGTACGATTCCTAATTGGATCATTTGCTCCCACATAACTTGCCTTTCCTCAGCTTTGATTTATCTCTGGTCTTGGCCAAACCAATGAGGTCTTTCTGTTCTCTATATAAATCGTCTGGAAGTCATTTGTATATTTTCTGCTGGGTTTTGTGGACTATTTCTGAATGCTGATTCTTTAACACTGTGATCCTTCAGACTAGCTTATATATGTTCTGGTCAGATTTCCTGTAGAAGTAATTTGGTAGCTCAGCCACCTGGGAGCAATAGAAGCTTTCAGTGTTCCTCACTATATAGGAACCTCATGTGATGGAGTGATCCTTTCAGATACAGCTGTCAGGTGGTGTGTGGAATGCTTTGGCCCTGACATTCAAGTGGTCCCTGCGATGCAGTGCTTCCTACTTTTGCCTTTTATGGGACCAAAATGACTCTGTTAGAACTGGAAGCCCCATGCATTAATCTCCTGCTGGTGATATATAGCCGTACAGTACTATGAATTTAGTAATTGTCAGCAGCACTAAGAGAACTATTTATAATCTAATTGGGTAGGATTCCTGTGTATGAAACTAAATTATGATGGATCTGTTACTCAAGGATGAGGGGAAATTACCTTTCAGTAGTATCAGCGTCTGGGGGGTACTGAGTTGTCTACACAGAAGGAAATGCTGAGGCAAAAACAGGAGATGCATAGGGTCAGGTTGGGGGAGAGCACGGGGCCAGTCTCCTCTGGGAGGGCAAGGGGCTGCGAGCAAGGGTCAGTGTGGCAGTCTGCAGTGAGTTTAACAATCTAGGGTAGACTGATTCACAATCAGGGATGCTCGTCCAGACCAGTCTTGGAAGTCAGAACATACAAGAGGACCCTGAACCCGGAAGACAGATACGACCACAGGAATCTGCAGAGAAGGATCACAAGAACCAGAAATTCAACAAAGCAGTTCTGTCTGGGGCAGATGTCTGGGGCCCCACATTCTTTGTTATCTTTCAGACACCAGTCCCCAAGAAGGGGTAAGATATATATTGCAGAAAGAATTAAATGACTGGAGAAGGACTGGAGAGGAAGGGGAAGGCTATTCTTATAGTAGGAATGGACCATTTCTTTTTTCAGAAATAGAGGACCATCTTGATAAATACATTGGTGAGAAATGAAGGGGAAAGAGGGACATGAGGTAAGAATGGAACTAAGCAATATTTAATCTATTTCGTTTTTAATGTCTCTATGCATTTGTTCCTATATTACTTTACGATGCTGCTTACTTCGGTAACTTTCCACTGCCACGCCTGAAAGAATGGGAGCTAGGTGGGTCTCTAGGGAGCATGCGTATGAAATGAAGATAATATTTTAATTATGACATAGAAAGCAACAGAAAAGCACTAAAGGCACCTGAGAAGGAAATCACTGTTATAATAGGTAAGGGCAAGAAATTCTACACAGCTATAGCGTCTATATGTTTTTTCCTGGAAGGTAAAGAAATTCCTGGTAATGAGAATTTGCCTCTTTCCACTTAAACTTGTAAAGGAGAAGAGGCCCTCCACAGTGATTCAGTCTTCCCATACCCATGGCTCTTGTGGTAATCACTGGGAACTGATGATTTTGAATAGAAGATAGATTCATTTGTTAACACACTGATTTTGCCACCATTTACTTTGGTTTTGTCACAGAGTGTTTGCTTTCTTTCCCCTCCTTGTTATCCCGTGCTTTGGGGTAGGGGGAGCTTGCACAACAGCCTAAATACTCTAGGACACGATCCTTCTAAGTCCCAGTAAAGGTCAAATGCCTGATTTACATAAAAATTAAAAGGGCATATTATGGGTATCATTTACTCCACTTTACCCATGGCGAGCATGGCCATGTTCCTCACAGGCTGACATACTGTCTTCTCCTGGGTCCCTGGCTCCTGACCCACACATCTGGTTTTATCAGCCATACCTCAGCTTTGGAGGTAAGGCTCCAAATTCCTCATGACTCTACTCTGAGCCCCACTCTAATAAAGGGTTTTTTTGTTTGTTTGTTTGTTTTTTGGTTTTTGGTTGTTGTTTTTTTCTTTTTTTGGTCTCTCCTCCAGCTCCCATAATAGCAGGACCCCTGTCACTACTAAGTCTTCACCCTTCCACCTTTGGGGAAGTTGACACTAAGCCAGTGGTTCTCAACCTTTTTTCTACCCCAGCATATTTGGGGACAGAAATATACTTAGTAGTAACCTGCAGCTATGGCCATTGCCCCCAAAATATTCTGGACAGATATTTAATGAACACCTGCTGTGTGCCAGGCACGATACTGAGCCCAAGGGTGCATATTAGGTGGGTAAATGCAGTCTCTGCAATCTGGCTTCAGACCAGCTCTCTTTCTCATTCCTCTTTTTCGTACAGTATGTTGTCAAGGGCTGCTTGTTTTCCTGAAGAAGTAGACCTCTCTTATTGGCCTGTTTATCTGCAAAGTCTAATCGGGGAAGGCTGTATGCTGCAAAGGTTCTTTGTCACCTGGACATTAACTGTTCCATTCAGAGAGAGGTGTATACTGCTCTTTTCTCAATCTGAATTTAATTCTTGAGTTGACTGTCTCACCGCCTACTTCTGCTAGTCCTTAACCTCCTTGAGTGAACTATTATTTTTAATTGTCAAAATATAGATAATAAACTGGGCTGACATTCTCTTCTTATTTTTTATCACCTTGTCATGGTTCTCTTGCCCTTTTCGGCTCTCGGCTTGCAGTCTCCTCCTGTTGTCATCCCGGGGAAAGCAGCTGTTTCTCCCAGTGTTACTGTTTTCCATTTCCCATGCCATCTTGCACTTATAATGTAATGTTTTTGTATTTTTCTGGGTCAGATGTATATGGCGTGAAACACCAGACATGACTGCAGGTCCGTTTTATCCAAATACTGTAAATCTGTTTAGCGCCTCGTTTGCAGTTAACCTTTCTTCAGTCTGATTTGGGATATGTTATGGTTGTTTTTTCTTGACTTTCTAATTATCTTCCCATAATAGTAGATTCTCCTTGCAGAGGGGTTGGTGGTTTGGTCGGGGCCCCCTCTGGACAGCATAGCTCCCTTTAGGCAACTTCATATCAGTGCCTTGATGATTACAAGCAAACGTGTCTGTCTGGTGTCTTTTTTACTGCGACTCTGCTCACTGTCTCTTCCTGTTGTTCTCTCACCCCCCGACCCCCACCCCCCGCTGCACTGCAGGTTTTCCTCAAAAACTATTTCTTTTTTTAAAATTATATTTATTTATTTGAGAAAGAGTGAGCAAGAGAGAAGGAGCAGGGGGAAGGACAGAGGGAGAGAGAAAAGCAGAGCAGGGAGCCTAACATGGGGCCCAATCCCAGGACCTGAGCCAAAGTCAGATGCTTAACCAGCTGAGCCATGCAGGTGCCCCACGGAAGCTGTTCCATTAACAGTTCATTTGTAAGAAACACCCCAACTTTTTTGAAAGAAAAGATGACTTGAGGGGGCTTCCAGAAAAAAAATGCAAATGGACACAGTTAATATCAGAAAGAAAATTCATCCCTCTTATAGAAGAAACTCTGGAGTTTTCAGTAGTAAACCTGTAAAAGACTGGCAGCCCTTATAAGTCAGAGGCAAGATATCTGAAAATAAAGTAATTCAAGAGCAAGGAAATAACCTAGTTACTGTATGAAGCAGAGGAGAAAGGGTGCCGTGGTATATAATTTCTTCTGTGTTGTGGTCTGTTGACAGAAAATCATTTTTTCTGTGAGTTTAGTAAGGAATTGATAGAGAGGATGGGAAACAATGAAAGGGAAAAGTGCCAGGAAAGAAGAGGACGAGGCAGGAGCTAGCTATTCTCTGAAGACAGGGAGCCGTGATGTTTTAGAAACTGGAAGAATGTTCAGCTTTGTGATAGTCTAGCTTTTTGCTATCTGATACCATAGCCACTAACCACATGGGGCTAGAAGAGCACCCGAAATGTGGTTAGTCCAAATTGAGATGTGTTTCAAGTGAAAAATACTCACTAGATTCCAAGTCTTAGCATGTATATATCATATAATATATGGCAGATATATGATATATATAATTTTAATAATCTCTAATAAGATACAAAATACCTCATCAAAACAACTTTTAGACTGATTACATGTTGAAATAACTTTTTGTTATTGGATTAAGTAAAGTGTTATTAAAATTAATTTCACTCACAAAATTTTATAAAAGGACTACAGAATATTGAAAATTACACACGTGGCTCACATTTCTACTGGACAGTGGTGGTCTAGCCCTTCACTATGTTAGTATGACAATCTTATATCTTTGGCATTTTAATCATGGTTAAATTTCTTATGTGATTGATTTTACTTTCTCCTCACATTTTCCTGTGAATTTGCTAAATTTTTTTGTAGTTGTTATATTTGTTTTGCAAATTTTATTTTTTAAGATAGGAAGTCGATAGGAATAAAGAAAATGAGCAACATAATCAGAGAACTCTTTTTATGGACAGGCTTTGGAGACACTCCTGTGAAATAAAGGACTTTTAAGTACTTTTTTTTAAAAATTTTATTTTTTTAAAATTTCATTTCTTTTCAGCATAACAGAATCCATAGTTTTACAACACACCCAGTGCTCCATGCAATGCGTGCCCTCCCCAATACCCACCACCTGGCTCCCCCAACCTCCCACCCCCCGCCCCTTCAAAATCCTCAGGTTGTTTTTCAGAGTCCATAGTCTCTCATGGTTCATCTCCCCACCAATTTCTCTCAATTCCCTTCTCCTCTTTTTAAGTACTTCTTAAGTAAAGAGTCTTGTCAAATTTTCATTATTGATAGACATACTACACAAAAAGCACCTAAGAGAACAAATTGATTCAGAATAATCCTCTTTTATTCCTACTAGAGGAATAGATGTTACATCTTCTTTAAAAAAAGAAAACCGTGGGACGCCTGGGTGGCTCAGTTGGTTAAGCAGCTGCCTTCGGCTCAGGTCATGATCCCAGCGTCCTGGGATCGAGTCCCACATCGGGCTCCTTGATCAGCAGGGAGCCTGCTTCTCCCTCTGCCTCTGCCTGCCACTCTGTCTGCCTGTGCTCACTCGCTCTCTCTCCCTCTCTCTGACAAATAAATAAATTTAAAAAGAAAGAAAGAAAGAAAGAAAGAAAGAAAGAAAGAAAGAAAGAAAGAAAGAAAGAAAGAAAGAAAGAAAGAAAGAAAGAAAACTGTGAACAGTTTAACGAGGGGAGGCTGTTTTTCTGAGCATCATTCTTCATCACCCAAACTTCTTCTTACAGATTCGAGATAGGAAAAGATAGGATCTCAGTCCCAGAAATACAGAGCTTTCTTAGGATAGAGGCTCAGGAAAGAATCAGTTACAAGAATTCATGTGTGAAGAAGATAGGGCTCCAGTAACAGAAAGAGGCTAGTTTCTGAGCACTGAGACTTAGCCGACTTGGAGTAAGATTGGCTTGATGCTGGTTTTTCCTTGAAGAACAAAATCAATCCAATACTGTTTTGTAAATCTCTCTTGCCTCAGTTCTAGAAAGTGATGGGTCTGGGTTTATAGACCAGAAGTGGAAATTAGTGACTATTCGATGACCCCTGACCCAGGAAGAGAACCAATACAGAGAAGTAGTCAAGTTGTGATAATCCCAACAGTCAGTTTGACAAATATGGGTTCCACTGAGACTGTGGAAAATCTCAGTAATACCCTTAACTGGTGTATGGGACTTGGAAGCTATGATTCCTTTAGAAGATCAAGCCTCTTCTTGTGAGATGTGTAGTACCTTAGTAGCTAGGTGAATTAGTGGTAGAGTCAGACTGCCGGCTCCATCATCCACTGTTTCTTTGTGCAAATTATTTTGCTTTTCTGAGCCTCAGTATGCACAATGGAGATAAATTACATGACCCACCTCGTAGGATTTCTGTGAGGTTTAAATTAGATAATCAGCTTAGAACACCTGACATATTTCTAAGTACTCAATAGATGTTAATAATAATTATTATTATTTGCTTACTAATCTTAGTTTTCCTTTGGTTGGATGTTACAAGTAGATGATGTGTTTCTTTGATGACTTCAATATCGTGAGTCCTTTAGCCCAGAAATGTATTAAGACCCAAGCAAATTGTGGAGTGAGTGTTTGTAGTCACAAGGACATAACCGACTTGCTAATCATGTCAGTCTGTGAATAAATACCTAAGGCTCTTTTGATCAAGGATCAAAGTTCCCAAGGAACTTCTGAATGAAATAAAGGAGAGAAGAACACTGAGTAAGTAAAGGAGAAATGGGACAGGATGGGTTTCTAGCAGGAGTGGAGAAGGCAATGTGGGAAAGAAAGCTTCCATCTTGACAATTTAACACCTTCATATTATTGCAATAGAAGAAACATCAAAGGTATTTATCCGTCACATTTATTCCTGTAATTAATATAACTTACTCCCACCCATTTCCATTCATTCTCACCACTAACACCCTTATATCTCCCCTGGACTTGCCGCCATAGCCTCCTAGTGGTCTCCCTATGTCCCCCCTTCTTAATTCTGATTCATCTTCTTCATGTCATAGGAATGATCTTTCTCAAAATATACAATGGACCTTTCCTTTAATTCCTGCTCAAAATCATTCAGTGCCTTCACATTGCTCTTGGAATTAAAAAAAAAAAAAAACATCAGATCTTGAACTTGCAAGGCTCTCAGGTTCTGACCCCCTGCCTGCCTCACCAACTCTTTTCTTGATCTTCTCCCTCTCATTGTCTCTCTACCTCTTTCTAGTGCTCAAACACCTCTTTCATCTCTGCCATGAGACTTTGCAGTCAGGGGGCCCTGCGCACCAGAGGTGGATTTCCCTGAAAACCCTTCCCTTCTCCTTCCTGAAGTTGGTCAGCTCCCTTTGCTAGGTGTTGTCTTTGCACTCTGCCCTTTTCTTTTGTAGTACACCATCGCAACTTTATGAAACAATCACCTGTTTGTCTGCCTTCTTGGTGAGAATTTAAACATCATGGGAACATAAAATCAGTCTGCCTCGTTCATTGTGGTGTCCTGAATGTCTAAAGGTGGCATCTGACACGTGGTGGGTGATGATTAAATATTTGTGAAAGGAAAGACAAAAGACTAAAGAAGCAGGTCCAAGACAGAACAAAGAGATGGGGCAATACTGTTAGCTTTTAAAGATAATCTCAGAAGGGATACTAGGTTGAAGGGAGAGGAAGAGGGAAATAAAAATTATGCTGGAAAGACTAGAGAGATAAGGAGTAATGAGGTGATTTTATGAGGTGAGAGTGTGTAAAAGAAACAGGCAGAGAGTATCCTGGGAATCGCTAAAGGTGAAATAGAGGACGATTTGCAGAACCTGGGTGGGGGGGGGGGGGGGGGGGGGGGGGGGGGGGGGGGAAGCAGTCAGTCACGGTGAACTGCAGCCTAAGCAGGCAAGCACCTTGTGCTGCTTAGGGTAATGAATTAGTAATCTTCCGGTACCCAAGGGAAGGAAACTGACCATTGTTTAGCTCTGTGCTTTATTTAACTGATGGAGATGCGTGCATGATCATGGTCAACTTTCAAAGATTAGTATTCCTTGCTGCTTTGCAGCTATACCTGCAAATTTCTGAGGACTAGTTGGCACTTGGCAAGGCTCCACGAATGTGAGGATGTATATTAACATCAACAAAAAGACTTGCAAAGCAATCAAATGGCAAAACAAGCACAGATGTGTATTCAATCTGAAGACTTCTTTCCCCGAAAATGCCATAGTGAATCTCATCTAATTTCAATGCATCTTTATGACCCCAGTACATCTCCCTAACAAACCTCTTTCCCAGATCTCTTTACATTCTTCATATAGCTTCACCCCCCTAAGATTTTTAGCAGCAGATAAGTATCAATTCAAATACTTAGAATACATGTTCACTTTCCCTGTCCTTTTCCTGCATGTTGCGTTGCATGTCTGTCTCGAGATTCCTCTTCTCATTTAACCGTGTCATATCCTAAGGGCCATCTTTGCTTACTGGTAAGCACAGAGTGAAGCGGGAAGCCTGTAATTACTGTTCAGTCCTGAAAGCATATTCCCCGGAGGAGGCATTCATGCTGAAATTGATAAGAAACAGGATTATGAGAACATTTGCCTTAGTAATGGCAGCTTTTGTATCTGGAAGTCCCGCCACTTAGGCTCGATGGCCATCTCTTTCTTCTGCCTTCCTTGCTTGGCCTATTTTCTCAGACAACTTCTTGATGGTTTTCTTCCCCTGACCCTTCCTTTTACCCTTCCCACCACCTTTGTTCTTGGGTTTTCTCCACTCCCGTCACCTCTGTTGCTTCCCCCCCCCCCTTTTTCTCCTGCTGCCACTTAAACTTTTTATCTTTCTACCAAGTTTGATCAGGCTTTCCCTTTTTTCATAAAGGAGTCTTAGAATGACTCCAGGTGCTATGGAATGAGTCAGAAATTCATGTCTGGACCCCAGGCTTGTTAGCCTTCCAGGCTCTCCTGTCACCCTGCTGCTGGGCCACTGGAGGTTTTTATTATTGCTTCTGTGGTCCCTTTTGGGGACTTTGTTTCCATAGCTTTTCTTTACTTCAGAGTTTGGTCTCCTTCCCAGTCTTTTTACTTTGCCTTGGAAAATTCCCATTATCAGTTCATCATTACCAACATAAAGTTTTAATTTCTGTATGAGTATCTTAAAAGCTGCTTAACCTTCTTTCATAAAGCCATGCAAGTCCATTATTGTAAAGCTGACTACTCAATAGATTTGCACACCACCCAGGGCAAGTTGTGCTCCTGTAAATAGTCCCAAGAAGAATGCAGGAGGCTCTGCCTCTTCTGGCCCATCACCCTTCTTTCCATCAGTTTGCACATCTGTGAAATGGGAATAATAAAATTATGTAACTCGTAGGATTGCCATTAGTGTCCAATGAGTTCATACATGTTAAAATGTTACCAAGAGGCCTGTCCATAATTAATGCTCAATAAATGTTGGTTATTATATTAATTATGTTATTATTACTGAAGCTTGAAATTATCTGCAGCCTTTAATACAGTATCAATCTTATTAAGAGATTTTACTCTTCTTTCAATGATAATTCTTTCTCATAATGACTCTTCTAATATTGCCTTTTGTGCTCTGTTTTTACAGCTTTCTTTTCACTAGTCACAAACTTAGGTGTTTATGTTTATTTTCATCCGTCATTGGAGAGTTCCATATCTGAAATAAAATCATATTCTCGCAGTCATTTGGTTGATCTCTTTAAATCTCTTGCTTATTTTGTTCCTTTGCAGATCATTCCATCTATGTGCCAAGAAAATTAACACTTCTGTATTGTGACTTTGGTTTCCCTCTTTAAAATATAGTTCAGAGAGGTGATTTTAATTTTTAAGCACTAATCATTTTGAGCCTTTGTTACCGTAGAAACCACCATTCTTATCCTGAAACATGACACCAGTGATCGCCCCTGACAGTTCGTAGACCTGAATTTCAGACAATCAAAGGCAAAATAATTTGGATGTCTATTTGCTTAGAATTTTCTCTTCCACAGTTCCAAGGGAACACAGCTCTGGCTCTCTTCCAGTCTGTCAGAAGCAAGGAAAGGCATGTAGGTGGAGAGCTGAGTGCCACCTTTCAGGCCAAGGTATCGGTCCCAAACACATTTTTATTATTCTCTGGAAAATAAGGTTGTAAAAAAGTAATTGCTGACACCACCTTAATGACAGCACTTTGAGTGTGCTGGTGTAATTAAAATAGGGATTTTATTATACTAGACCTCTGAGAGCCTAGCGTATATGCCATTCAGATCTTAGGATTTACAAAGCCAGCAACTTTGATTCCTGCTGCTTTTGCTGTGTGGGCCACACACTTCCTTTGTGCCTCACCTCGTTGCAGCTTACGTGGAAAACTGGCTCTCTCCTGGTGAACAGCAATAAGCATCTGTGTTTAGAATGATGCCCTGCAGGGATGCTGCCGTGACTTTCAACATACTCAACTCAGAAATGTTATAAAAGGAACTACTCTTTCTCCTTTGATTTCTCCTGGAATAAAATGTATACATATCATGCAGTGAGGTTAAAAATCCTACAAGACATTGTGGTTGAAATTTGAAAAGGGCCCTCCTCTTTCAGTGGATGTCATACCCTTTTTATTCCTATTACCTGATAGATTAGTTAGACATTGTAGGGACACGTGGGTGGCTCAGGGCGTTAAGCTCTGCCTTCGGCTCAGGTCATGATCTCAGGGTCCTGGGATCGAGCCCTGCATCGGGCTCCCTGCTCAGTGGGGAGCCTGCTTCTCCCTCTCCCCCTGCTGCTCCCCTGCTTGTGTTCTTTCTCTCTGACAAATAAATACATGAAAATCTTAAATAAAAAAAGAAATAATAAAAGAAATTGCATACAGCTGCTACTTAGAAAGCCCCAGAGATAGTGGCCTTAAAAAATTAGTTGATTCTTTATCTCCTGGATGAGAATGTTCGAGGTCGACCATCCACATATGACAATGTCACAGCTGCCAGATCTCCATTCATCTCACTGAAGTCCCAAGGAGGATGAAGGATAAGGGGGAAAGGTCACATCCCTCTTTTTAAGGTGTCAGTTTTCTTTTTTAAGGAGTTTCTCCCAGAAGTCCCATCTAAAAACTTCCACCCACATCTTATTAACCAGAATGTAGTCACTTGGAAAATAAATAGTTTTTCATCTGAATATACTGCCTTCTCTCCCCCCCAAAAAGCAATGTTCCATACTACGGAAAAAGGAGAGAAGGGGTATCAATTTGGTAATTAGCAGTCTTTGCCACAAGTGGCAATGTATAAAACCAAACATAAACAGCAGATTCCCCTCTTTCTATGTTGAGTTGTTTATCCACAGAAAAAACTTATTTATTCAACATATAAATAACCAGGACTATTTTTCTGCTGTTAGAAAAATTACTCTCTATCACAATAAAATTTAGTATCAACACAGTCCTCAGTGACTTTTCTGAATCATCAAAATCCTGTTTTTAAGTATCACTTCGGCCTTTTGGATATGACCCTTTGGGTCCCAGATAAAAAAGAATCTCTAATTCTCATCCATATTACATTTCTCAATTCTTTGAATTAAAGCAAGTTTCTTATTAACCTAAAATCCAGTACACATTTTTAGAAAGTTAACACATTTCATGCCAAATATGAATGGGCCTGCATCTGTTACTAGCCCACTATAGTCCGCTTGAAGTATTAGTACTCTGACATGAATAATTTTCTCAAGACATTTTTTTAAAAATCATGGTAAAATATACAGAAAAATGTAACAAAATTTGCAATTTTAACCATTTTTAAGTGTACATTTCAGTGTCATTAAGTACATTGACATTGTTGTAGAACCCCCCATTGTGTTTTTATTTCTTTATTATGAGCTAATTATTTTCTTGTCTACCATAGTATCTGGCACAAAGTTTGTTCATGTAGATGATTTTTTTAAGATTTTATTTATTTGAGAGAGAGAGAGAGAACGGGAAGGTGGAGGGGCAGAGAGAGAAGCAGACTCCCTACCGAGCAGGGAGCCTGATGTGGGACTGGATCCCAGGACCCTGGGATCATGACCTGAGCCAAAGGCAGTCGCCTAACCAGCTGAGCCACCCAGGCGCTCAATGCAGGTGAATTTTTCAGTGAAGTCGTGTCTTTACCATATTTACTTGGAATTCCAGGAATTAAATAAAGCAAGTACTTTGCAGATGGGCACAAACAGGTCTAGTTGGACAGCACACTATCAGTGAACTTTTATCCAAAGCACTGCAAGTGATTTTCTACAGTATGGGACTGTCATCCCACAGTCCCTAAAACTAAATGTAAGACACGTAAAATTCCAAATGGCTAAGATAATTTTTATGACATGAGTAAATTAAAGTCTCTTGAGTCCAGTGTGTTATAATACTGGCTTAATGATAATCCAAAAATATTTCTTATTTTTAATCTTTTTAATGACAGTTAAAATAAAGATCTCTTTTGTGTTTGTATTCTATTTCATTCTGTTTTGCTTTAATCTGTAGAATTTATTCTTTTCTTCTTTGGCAATTTAGTGGTTATTCTTAAAATAATGAAATCCACCAGCAGAGAAAATATCGAATGATATGTCCCCAAAGATGCCAGTGGGGACTGTCCAAAGAGTTTCAGAGGAACTCCAGGATATTCCAGAGGTGGACCTAAGCTCCAGGCATGTCTGAAGATGTGTTGCTACTCTGACATCCCAAATTTTTGTTTACACATTGCATGCACAATGCCCTACCCATCAGGCACAGTTGTTCCCATTTTTCCAGTTTCCAAGAGCATTTGACATAACTCTAATGCATGAGATAGCTCTATATTTTATTTATGTTTTTTAAGATTTTATTTATTTATTTGTCAGAGAGAGCACAAGCAGGAGGAGTGGCAGAGGGAGAAGCAGGCTCCCCGCTGAACAGGGAGCCTAATGTGGGGCTCAATCCCAGGACCCTGAGATCCTGACCTGAGCCAAAGGCAGTCAACCTACTGAGCCATCCAGGCACCCCTAAAACTCTGTATTTTAATAATAAACCCCCAAATTTGAGCATTGTGTTTCTTGCATCCCTTCTTGTAAGTGCTAGACTTTTTTTTCTATTTAGATTTTCCTGTTGGATTTTGTTTTACAACTTTGCTTCTGTATGAAAATTCAACAGAAAAGTATTTACTTCTTGCCAGTTATCTATTAACAAAAAAAAAGTCCTTTGATCTGTAGTTTTAAAGATTAACCCTCTGGGTTCTCTTCATAACTGCCTTGACATTTGGGGTTGCTCTATTAATTTTCTTTTGCCTTTTTGTAGGTTTTTTTTTCCTTGTTTGTTTTTAGCTTCTGCATTTAGGACCATTAAATTTGATTTTGTTTTGCTTGGGAAAAAAATAGTATGTGTATAGATGATCTCATGGGCTCTTTATGACCCCAGAGCAAGAAGAGTAGGCTCACAATCTCTATTATTTAACCAGCAAAGAAGATAAAACCGACTGGAATATTATCATTAATAATTATGCTTTCCACACCTATTCAGTGCTTTTTATTCCCAAGAGTACAAAATATTGTATTTTGACACAAGCCAAGGGACATAGTAAGAAATGGAAGTTAGGTATACTGTTTTTGAAAATCTGAAATAAGAAGCCACTTCTTCTTCATACCAGCTCAGTCCTGTGTTCTGGCGCCTTTTCCTCGGGAAATACTACAAATGAGGTGAATTTTTTCTTTGTTTTGACTGTCCTGACATCCTATTATGGTATTAGCATCCGTTTAGGGTCTGGGCCTTGCTGTTAAGAAAAAGCATATTTAGGTTACAATTTGTGTCTTCTTTGGGTAACCTGCTTTTGGGAAAAGGATGTGTAATTCTCATATATTTTTGAAGCTTGAGCTTTTTTTTTGGATGGATAATTATAAGTGTTATAAAAATCAGGAGATTGCTATTGATCTTAATTTAATAAAAGAAATTATATGTATAATCATAAGCAATTAATAATGCATTTTCAAATCATTGTTCCTGCTCCAGAATGTTTCAGTAAACTGTACACACAAAGTTCTAATAGTAAAACATTTACGTTAAAATGACTTATGCAATTATTTGCAGTATTCTAAAACTACTACTAGCTGTTTGTGATGGATGATATTTTATAACAAAAATTTAGAGTCGGTGGAACTGAACATGATGTGGGAAATGTTCGTGACTTTTGAAGTGTTTTGGTAAAAAGAGAACGCACTAAGATGATATATAGGTATTGGAAAAATGTATTAAAAAGAGCTACTAATAAGTATAATAATTTCACATTTCATTGTTATTCCACAGCTCTCAACTGGCTGTTACATATAAGTCACTCTGCTGGACGCTGGTTTTGTGATGAATCAGAGACAGAATTTTCTGAATATTCCTTTACCTTCAAGATGTTGATAAGATGAAGAGAAAGTATAAAGATAAAGGCAAATATGTAATTAGCTAACTATCTCCAAAATATGTTCCATTTTCCTTAAGATATGTGCTGCAATAAAGAGGGGATAAGCATGAGTCTTCTTCTCAGAGGGACTTAAATTTGTATCCTGGTTTCATGTCCATCACTGAGTAATGTGTGACCAAGAGCTAATTACCCATTTGAGTTTCTCTTCCACAATTTGGAAGATATAATAGTCTCTGCTTCTAGGTTTATTTTTGAAAAAGAATTAAACAAAATGGTAATGTCAGGTACCTAGTAGGATGCCTGACATGTCACCCGTGTTCGCTGTATGCTCACTATTTGTATTGTCATTGATAAGCCATATACTTTTCATTGGAAGAAACATGCATATAATATACATAAACAATTATGCATATTCAAAATATATATTATATATCCAGGAAAAGATTAATGTCAACATGGTTTATCATAATATTAGCCAAACCTTTGGGATAAAGTTAAATGCCAGAAGGAAAAAGACAATGTGCCTCTTTTCCCCAAATTAGGCCATTAATGCTAGTGATGAAGATTAACATATTTTGTCTGAAATAAGCTTCCTTAATCCACGTAACCCACCAAACCTTTTTGATCTGACTGGTAAGGTGTTTTAGATAATGTTAAAGATTACTGAATTTTGGATTTTAATCAGCACCAAGGAAAGAAAGAAGGAAGGGAGAAACATTTGTAGATTTCACCTCAGTTTGATGTACGCTGGGATTCTGTGAGTTAATGTTGTTAGTGTTTTGTTTAGCTCTTGAGGTGAAATGCTATTGTTTTTTTCTCTGTTTCTTGTCTTGCTTGCCATAGTGATTGAGGGCAGGCTATTGGAAGGACTGCTTGTTTCTTGCTTGTTTGTTACACTCTCAACACAATAAAAATTGTACCAAAGGCTACTCATCTTCTATATCCATTATTACCTTTTACTTTAATAATAGAACCCCCATTTTTCTCACCGGGATGCATTTCTTTAAAGCTACCTGTGACTCTAAGTTCTAGGCAATATGATAAAAGCTAAAATGTCACATGGGACATCTGGGAAGCATCCTACAAAGAAGGGGCCTAACTTCCTTTATCTTTTCCTCTGTTCTGCTTCTTGAATATGGATGTGATGGCTGGAGATCAGGAAGCCATCTTAGAGCTAAAAGGGAGACCCGTGTACTAAGACTGTGGAGAGGAAGATGCTGGGCCTACAGCATAATAACGAGCCATTTCAGCCCTGTAGGTATTGCCCTAGAATGTTTTTTTATAAGAGAGAAGAAATCCCACTATGTTTAAGCCACTATTACTTCAGATTATCTGTAACTCCTAGCCAGACGTATTCCTAAAATTTAATAGTAACATAAGGAAATTTTTATAGACTATAGAATTTGTAATACACTAAATTCGCAATTATCCTCATCCATTTATTTTTCCGTTATAACATATTTGCCTTCAAGGTGGAACTTTTGTCTTGGCAATGTCTCTGTTATGTTTTTCTTTCTCAAGTGCCTTGTCTCTTCTGTAAAACCTGTTATGTATTAATTAGCCTTTCTGAATTTGAAAACTTAAATCAAGATTTGTCATCATCAAGGACAACACTGTTTTAAAAATTGAGATTTTTCTTGCCTATGTTCTTGTGTAAGCTAAAATCCTTCTCTTTATTATTATTTTATAATTTTTCCAGCTTTCTTTGAGTATATCAGCAGCCCCTAAGAATTTTTTAAATATTTTATTTGCTTATGTAAGAAAGAGAGAGAGAGAGAAATAGAGCAGAAGCAGGGGGAGGGGCAAAGGGAGAGGAAAAAGCAGGCTTCCTGCTGAGCAGGGAGCCCAACGTGTGGCTGGATCCCAGGACCCTGAGATCATGACCCTGAGCTGAAGGCAGATACTTAACCAGCTGAACCATCCAGATGCCCCAGCTCCTAAGAATTTATATGCATGCATCTATACCCATTTAATCTAGTTCAGCTTCTACATTTTATTTTATAGATCCTCATAGGACAGCTCTCCGTAATTTCCACGACATTTCTTTCTATTCTTTTTCTACCTTCTTTCAAGGGGCTTTGTGTCTCAAGATGGGAATTTACAGAAGGAATTTTGGAAATAAATTACTTAAGAAAAAGATGCTGTTTCTGTGTTTTCCACATTTGTATCAGTTTGGTTTTTTTCCCATTAATACAGCATAATAGACAACCCCAAATCTCAGTGCTTATAGCGACCTCCATTTATTTTTTTTACTCTCCTGGGTCTATGGGATGGCTGGGTCAGCTTTGCCTCTAATGTGGATTGGATTCCAGTCTGCCCCATGTGTCTCTCATTCTACAACTACCAGCTACCCATCATATTCTTCTCCTGGCAGGTGGTAGAAAAGCAAGGGGACTGAGTCTCTTAGGACATCACCTCAGAACTATTGTTCTGTCACTTCTGCCAGATTCCACTGGCCAGAGTTAGTGAGGCAGGAATAACTACTCCACCTATTCCTTCTAGAAGCATGGCAAAGTTACATGGCGGAGGGTGCAAATCTATAATCCCCTTACAGGAAACTGAAATATTTGAAGCAGTACTTTGTTCTAGCGTACCATCATGATGAACGTATGCTTTCTCTTGGCGCTCCCCATCCACACATTTGCACACACACTTGTTTTCGTGCATACAGACACAAGTATGGGATCATCTAATTCTGACTTTAAAGTCTAGATGAGTAAAGTCCAAAAAGGTGAAAGGAGTTTCTGTACTTTGGGAGGTTTAAGCTGTACATTAGAGAATTCTTTATTTTTTTAGAATTTTTTTAGGGTTTTTATTCATTTATTTGACAGAGAGAGAAGCCCAGAGTGTTTGAGTGACATTGGCCTAAGATCTCAGATGCCATACGTGACCAAGCTAAGGCCCTACCATTCCAGAGCATTCTCCTTGACAGTGTTCTTGGGTATGGCCATCTTTGTGAAGAAAGTTAGGAAACTGAGGTGACATGAGATGGTGGAGCCTCCCATGAGCCAGGGCACAAATAGGGCAGCAGAAATGTTTCCTTCCTGCTCTGGGTCCCCCTGAAGGTGGATCGTTCCTTGCTGTTCCTCTCACGGAGCCAGATGGCCAAACCACATAACCCAGTGTCCAGATCTTCCATTTTTCTTCCAATCTCTGGTATTCTCTAGTGATCTTCTATCTTTTGATAGGTCTCATTCAAAAGGCCCTCCATGTTCTCAGAAACCTTTCCTTTCCCTCTCTGACTTTTTCTTCTTTTCCTTGCACCTAATTATGCCTTCATTCCATGGGTGACAGGTTGCACTGTGTCCTCTCATCCTGCCCAGTCTCGGCCTCTGGGTTAGTCACCTTTGTCTGCATCACTCCCTGCTCAGTCTCTTTTTTGTCCACAGCTTCCCCCCCCCCACCGAAACTTTTTACACAAACCATCAACATCAAGTTTTTCTTTCTTTTTTTTTTTTTCTAAGATTTTATTTATTTATCTGACAGAGAGAGAGATCACAAGTAGGCAGAGAGGCAGGCAGAGAGAGAGGGGGAAGCGGGCTTCCCGCTGAGCAGAGAGCCCGATGCTGGGCTCCATCCCAGGACACTGAGATCATGACTTGAGCCGAAGGCAGAGGCTTAGCCCACTGAGCCACCCAGGCGCCCCTGGAGAATTCTTTATACCCATCATCTTTAGAGAGATTTTTACCTTTTCTAGTATTACAATATAAATGGGTTGGCAAGTTAACCAAACTGTATTGTTCAATTTTAAATGCCAAAGCTGTCAGCCCATATCCTGAAACGCACATCAGGTCTCTTGAGGAAACTTGCTTCTGCTTCTGTTAACTGGTATCACTTCCTTTTAGGATCCAGCTGATTTTACTTAATGGACAAAATGAAGATAGTGGCTAACTTTACTGCCTCAAATTCTTCCAGCTCAATGATGCTTTGAGAACCACGCTAAAAATACCCTGCTCAACAGAGTGTAGTTTCTATATATGATTGTAATATAGTTGGGGGCCTCAATGGACATAAAACATTATAGCTCCTTGACAGGCTGCTTCATTGGTTGTTAGAGGTCCGGTCAATTATAATAGGCACGTAAGCTTTTAAAAATTTATTGTTCGTGCCCCCAGATCACAATTTGAAAAACAGAAACACTAATCATGATGATAGGTTGGACGCTCCAGTTTTATATATTGAAGCTGAAGAATGTGCACTAATATAGCTCATTATAGTTAGTCAGTTTCTATCCATTTTGGTCTAATTCCCTGAGGAAGGAGCAACATTTACTGCTCGTGAAATATGCTTAGGCTCTTCCACATTTTCCGGGTCCCTTTGCTTGTAGGTAGGGCCAGTCCCTGGATCTAGACAATGAGCTGTGCATAGATATTACTGTTTTGTTTCTGGGCCAGTGCATTTAAGAGCCATCAAGGCAGCCTCTGGCTCTTTCTCTCCTGCTCTGCTGGCCTGGAAGGCACCGGGAGTCGGGGCGGGGGTGGGGGGTGGAGAGCACCAGACCGAAGCAGCTGGGGTCATGGAGTTACCTGCTTGGACACTTCCTCAGCCTGTGCTGGGATTGGCAAACGAACTAAAGCTTTTTGGAGTCCTATCTGACATTCTTTCATTTGTATGGGGCGGTCATTTCCATTTTACAGTTAAAGAAAGTAACTGAAGTTCATGAAGTCCAGATCCCTCTGCCAGCCCACAGAGTGATAACCTCATACACTCCACAGTGCTGTGGCCGACACCTTTCCTACCTACTCGTTGGTGTCTGTAATAGCTTGATCTGTATTCGGTTGACTGGACCTGCTGGCCTTAGAAAATTAGGAAACCATAGGAGGAAGTTGACTTGTGAATCATAAATTAGCTAATATATTAATTTTGGTTTTCTCATGGAAAAATAATCTTGAGGTACTGTGTGCAACACACACGCACACACACACACACACACACATGCTCGTCTCTCTTCCAGATCTGATCCTGGTTTTGACAATGCCATTCACTGTGTGATCTTCAGAAATGCCGTACTTTTCTCTGAAACCAGTTGTCTTCTTAAAAGAAGAGGTTTAGTGAGATGAGTTTTTTCAGACATTGGATCACAACCCTGTAGTGAGTTATGAATCCACAGAAGATTTCCACCAGCATTTTTGTCTTGAGATTTTATTATTTTTTTAATTAACATATAATGTATTATTAGCCCCAGGGGTACAGGTCTGTGAATCAGGCTTACACACTTCATAGCACTCACCATAGCACATACCCTCCCCAATGTCCGTAACCCAACCATTCCCTACCCCCCTCCCCTTGGTAACCCTCCAGTATGTTTTGTGAGATTAAAAGTCTCGTATGGTTTGTCTGCCTGTTGATCCCATCTTGTTTCATTTTTTTCCTTCCATACCCCCCAAACCCCCCACTTTGCCTCTCAAATTCCTCATATCAGGGAGATCATATGATAATTGTCTTTCTCTGATTCACTTAATTCGCTCAGCATAATACCCTCTAGTTCCATTCACATTGTTGCAAATGGCAAGATTTCATTTCTTTTGATGGCTGCATAGTATTCCGTTGTGTATATACACCACATCTTCTTTATCCATTCATCTGTTGATGGACATCTTGGTTCTTTCCATAGTTTGGCTATTGTGGACATTGCTGCTATAAACATTCAGGTGCATGTGCCCCTTCAGATCACTACATTTGTATCTTTAGGGAAAATAGCCAGTAGTGCAATTGCTGGGTTGTAGGGTAGCTCTGTTTTCAACTTTTTGAGGAATGTCCATGCTGTTTTCCAGAGTGGCTGCACCAGCTTGCATTCCCACCAACAGTGTAGGAGGGTTCCCCTTTCTCCGCATCCTCACCAGCATCTGTCATTTCCTGACTTCTTAATTTTAGCTATTCTGACTGGTATGAGGTGGTATCTCTTTGTGGTTTTGATCTGTATTTCTCTGATGCCAAGTGATGTGGAGCACTTTTTCATGTGTCTGTTGGCCATCTGCATGTCTTCTTTGCTAAAATGTCTGTTCATGTCCTCTGCCCATTTCTTGATTGGATTCTTTGTTCTTTGGGTGTTGAGTTTGATAAGTTCTTTATAGATTTTAGATACTAGCCCTTTATCTGTCATTTGCAAATATCTTCTCCCATTCTTTCAGTTGTCTTTTGGTTTTGTTGACTGTTTTCCTTTGCTGTGCAAAAGCTTTTTTGATCTTGATGAAGTCCCAATAGGTAATTTTTGCCCTTGCTTCCCTTGCCTTTGGCAATGTTTCTAGGAAGAAGTTGCTGCCGCTGAGGTCGAAGAGGTTGCTGCCTGTGTTCTTCTCAAGGATTTTGATGGATTCCTTTCTCACACTGAGGTTTTTTGTCTATTTGGAGTCTATTTTTCTGTGTTGTAAGGAAATGGTCCAGTTTCATTTTTCTGCATGTGGCTGTCCAATTTTCCCAATACCGTTTGTTGAAGAGACTTTTTTCCATTGGACATTCTTTCTTGCTTTGTCAAAGATTAGTTGACCATAGAGTTGAGGGTCTACTTTTGGGCTCTCTATTCAGTTCCATTGATCTATGTTTCTGTTTTTGTGCCAGTACCATACTGTCTTGATGATGACAGCTTTGTAATAGAACTTGTAATAGAACTTGGAATTGTGATGCCACCAGCTTTGCTTTCTTTTTCAATATTCCTCTGGCTATACGAGGTCTTTTCTGGTTCCATATAAATTTTAGGATTATTTGTTTCATTTCATTGAAAAAAATTAATGGTATTTTGATAGGGATTGCATTAAACGTGTAGATTGCTTTAGGTAGCATAGACATTTTCACAATATTTGTTCTTCCAATCTATGAGCATGGAATATTTTTCCATTTCTTTGTATCCTCCTCAATTTCTTTCATGAGTACTTTATAGTTTTCTGAGTACAGATTCTTTGCCTCTTTGGTTAGGTTTATTCCTAGGTATCTTATGGTTTTGGGTGCAATTGTAAATGGGATTGACTTTTTAATTTCTCTTTCTTCTGTCTTGTTGTTGGTGTATAGAAATGCAACTGATTTGTGTGCATTGATTTTATATCCTGACACTTTACTGAATTCCTGTACAAGTTCTAGCAGATATGGAGTGGAGTCGTTTTTGGGTTTTCCACATAAAGTATCATATCATCTGCAAAGAGTGATAGTTTGACTTCTTCTTTGCCGACTTGGTGCCTTTAATTTCTTTTTGTTGTCTGATTGCTAAGGCTAGGACTGATTGCTGAGGCTAGCACTTCACCACTGCTATCCCAATTATTCTAATATTGTTTTGTCTTATGGTATCACTTATCTCTCGAATTCTCCCCTCGTGGTCCTGTTAGTTGTTTGTCTCTCTTTTGCTCAGCTTCTTTATTCTCCATCATTTGGTCTTCTATATCACTAATTCTCTCTTCTGCCTCATTTATCCTAGCAGTAAGAGCCTCCATTTTTTTATTTCACCTTATTAATAGCTTTTTTAATTTCAGCTTGGTTAGATTTTAGTTCTTTTATTTCTTCAGAAAGGGCTTTTATTTCTCTAGATAGTGTTTCTCTAACATCTTCCCTGCCTTTTTTGAGTCCAGCTAGCACCTTGAGAATTATCATTCTGAACTCTAAATCTGACATATCACCAATGTCCATATTGATTAGGTCCCTAGCCTTCAGTGCTGCCTCTTGTTCTTTTTTTTTTTTTTTCCCGTGGTGAGTTTTTCTGCCTTGTCATTTTATCCAGTTAAGAATATATGAACAGGGACACCTGGGTGGCTCAGTTGGTTAAGCAGCTGCCTTCGGCTCAGGTCATGATCCCAGCATCCTGGGATCAAGTCCCACATCGGGCTCCTTGCCCAGTGGGGAGCCTGCTTCTCCCTCTGCTTCTGCGTGCCACTCTGTCTGCCTGTGCTTGCTCACTCTCTCTCCCTCTCTCTTTGACAAATAAATAAATAAAATCTTTAAAAAAAAAAAAAAGAATAAATGAACAAGAGAATAAAATACTGAAAGGGTGGTAAAGACCCCAGAAAAATGTACGCTAACCAAATCAGAACAGACCCCAAATTGGGGGGAGAATAAAGGGGGTAAAAAGAAGTTTTTAAAAAAATTTTTTT